>JADRCD010193833.1:34183-89291 GCA_019843815.1 Montemys delectorum
GATAACTCCAGCCTGTGTCAAGTTGACACACAAAACTAGCCAGTACAGTGGAATACTACATATTCCTGGAATTACTATATATGATGTCCAATAATATAATAATATTTTTGTAAATCCCCAGCACAGGGTTGCTTCCCAACTCAATTGTTTATGTTTCTGAATGAAAGACATACATACAGCCTTTATATTTTAATATGCTTTAAGGAGCTCAAGAGCTGGCAACTGCCTACCCTCCTGGCTGTTAGAATCTACCTCCCACCAATAATTCCACGTTACTATTTACTAATGTCTATGTTACGCATTAGTTGCTCCTGACCCAATAGAGCATCCCTGTAGCCCCGTTCTCTTGGCTCCTTTACATGGTGGTGCTGCTTCTCCGTCCTGCACACTCCTCAGGCATGGCCTCTCTCCTTTCTCCTCTCATCCTCACAGTCCCAAGTCCAGGAATCCTAAATCCTGCCTCTCTCTCTCTCTCTCCTTCCCAGCTATTGGCTGGTGGTATCTTTACTTGCCAAAGGGAATTAACTGGGTGCAGGTTCTCAGAAACTACCTTCAGACTCTCTCATGTAAGCTTTTGGGGAACCCAACTAGCATTAGAATACAAGCAGCTACAGGATAGAGGCAGAATTGGAGGGAGGCAAATGGGGTTGGATTTGATCACTTTATAGCTGTGTACGAAATCCTCAGTAATAAAAGATCTAAGGATAAACCTTTCTAGAGAAAGTTAACATCAGTGTTAGTTAAAAATAAGCTCAGAGTATTAGTTTGTATTGTTTTATAGTTTTCTATCAAATAACTCCAGACAATAAAGAGGGACTTACAATCACAGTGTTATGGTATTCTTTGTAAAAAATAGACACAGTGCTGTAAAGACCTATACCAAGCATTATTTTTTCTCAATTTTCACACTAATTCTATAAAAACTAATTTTCAGGGAAGAAATTGAGTGCCCATGTGTTGTATAAACATTCCAGCACCATAACATCGCATGGCATAATCGCGGTTGAAACTTACATTGCCAAGACATGCATGCTGAAAGGAGCTTGATATGGCTGTCTCCTGAGAGGCCCTCCCAGAGCCTTACAAATACAGAGAAGGATGCTCGAAGTCAACCATTGGACTGAGCATGGAGTCCCCAATAGAGGAGTTAGAGAAAAGACTGAAAGCAGTTGAAGGAGATTGCAACCCCACAGGAAGAACAACAATATCAACCACTCTGTCCCCTGTCAGAGCTCCCAGGGACTAAGCCATCAATAAAGGAGTACACATGGCCCCAGCTGCATATGTTGCAGAGGGTGGCCTGGTCATGCAACAATGGTAGGAGAGGCCCTTGGTCCTATGAAGGCTAGATAGATGCCCCAGTGTAGGGAAATTGAGGGTGGGGAGGTGGGAGTGAGTGGGTGGGTGGAGAAATACCCTCACAGAAGTAGGGGGAGGGAGGATGGGATAGGGGATTCCCTGGGGGAGGGAACCAAGAAAGGGGATAACATTTGAAATGCAAATAAAGAAGATATCCAATAAGAAATAAATTTAAAAAATCTATTAAAGGGAAGGCACCAATATTTCCTATCCAAATATAAGAGACAGAGAGTGGATTCCTGGATAGTGAGCCAACAAACATTCCAGGCTGTGAGCTGCCTTAATCTGGGACTGAAATGAACAGAAGGACAAACTAACCTAAAACTGACATGCCTATGACAGGCTGAGACAGCACAACTGAGGGTATCACAGAGTGCTAGGGAGAACATACTGTGATCTTAGCTCTTTGCCTATTCACTGCATTGTGGCTCACACACCTGCCCATCCACAGACCAGCCTGACAAGATGTGACAGAGGATGGGTTCCCAGCATCAGGCTCTTAAGAGGTGGAGCTCTGAGCCAACACTCCAGTAGCTTGACTTGTGATGTCTTTATATAGCTGAGTAAACTGGTATAAATTACAAACAAACAAACAAACAAACCTTACATTACTTAGTTTTAAAACCCAAGATCTTGAAGACCATTTAGAACTAGCAGATGTCTCAACAAATGATTGAAATAACCACCAAGCCTGGCAATCCATCTGAGCTTGAGCCTCATAACCCATGTGATAGGAAGAGGGACCCAACTTCCACAAGTTATCCTCTAAACTCCACACACATGCTCTGTCCACTCAGATTTTCAACTGCTACGGAGCACTTCACCAGAATAAAGGACGTTTTATTGGAATGTATGAAAATTAGTGGCTCTGACACCAAGTTGGTCCCTCCATGTGGTAAGCAGTCTCTCAAGTGGTCTCCAATGATTTCTCCTTCTTTTGGAAACCTGTCCTCATGAATGTAGGCTGCACTTATAGACTTGACTCTCATGACAGAATGTAGTAGCAAGACATAAGGGTGTTATTAATACTAAGTTACAAATAAACAGTGTCTTTGTATTGTGATACTCTCTTACTCCATCTTTGCCTCCAGAGTAAAAGAAAGGTGGTGAGAGGAATCCCTGGTGGAAATCTCAAGGACAACATATGTTTCTGAGTCTTATAACTATAACTGAGAAGAGAAAAAGACCCTTTCCTAATTTATTCTAGAGATGTCCATAGTTATGACCAGTTGGCACTTTATTGCAGCCATGACTTACAGATAACTTGTCAGCCTTGCAAAAGACCTAGAGTGACCCACAGCCACTCCCAAGGAAACTTGTCCTCAATTCCTGAGCAGAGCTGTGAGGCAGCAAATGTTTATTGTTCCAGACATTAAGACTGAGGTTAATTTCTTACTCAACATAGGCACTTGATGTGCCAAAACATTTGTCCTATCATATATACTATATAGATCCCTGGAGACAACTTAGTGTATGTGTAGTATGATGACACTGTCTAATTATACCATTTACATACTACTGAAGCAAGTAATATCATGGATAAGATTGCTCTCTCTAATTGGCAATAAAGCCTTAATGAATTCAAATCGCCTCAGAGTAATGATCCTTTCTTTTTCCTCACAAAAATGTATTTCTGGTATTTCTAGAATATTTTTGGAAGCTCTACAGCAAACTCTCATGCCAGCTATCTTGGGATGAAGCCAGTTACTCAGGCTTCCATATATATTCACTATAAGGTTCTTCTTCACTCTGAATACCAAGCTTTCTTTGATCTATATCACTGTGTGCGGTGTTTGTGTGTGTATGGTGTTTTGGGACTATGTGTATTTGTGTGTATGTGGTTTTTTATGTGTGTTTTGCATGCACATGTGTGTGTGTATGTAAGAAACTACAGTTCTTACAATATAGTTGTTATTGTAACACGTACAGTAGAGCTAAGACTGCTGAGATATATACGAGTGTTTTCAAAAAAGGCAAGATTGTAATGCACTCCTATAGCTGAAATTCATGACTATATAGGATATTTATACTGCTTAAATAAGTACCTTTCACTGTGAATTTTTCCCTCAAATAGTAGACAAAGAAGAAGGCAATTTTAAAATGGAGTCCTTGCAGTCCCCCACCCACCCCTGATGTGTGCTTTCTCAGGCTCATGAGTCATGGCTGTGTGCATACAGTTGGCTCAGATGAGCTGGCACCCTTGAAACAGCAGCAGCTGCACTAAACAATTACCAGCCTCTAACTGAGAAAATTTCCCATGGGGAACAAAGAGCCAGCTGGGCATTGCTGGTGCTTGTCTGGTGGACATTTGTTAGTTTGTATGAACACTAAAATTCCCAGGGCATCAATCAACGGGTGAGATAATTCCACCAAGAATACACTAACCCCGACGAGCTGCAACTAGAGAAGACCTTTTGTAGGGAACAGTTTGCCCTCAGTGAGGCAGACTGGGAAGCCTGTTCCAAACATCCAAAATCTGGATGAAGCCTTTCTGGAATACTGCATCCCATTAGGGAGTCTGTCTCCCATTAATGAAACTCAATTAACCAGTCCTTAGCTTTTCAGTGTAGTAACTTGTTAAAACAATACTCCTAAAATGTCTGATCCAAATTATACTGGAACTCCACACATAGAATAGACTTTCAGTATTAATCTTGTGATGCAGATTTGTTATAATAAAGGGTGTATCAAAATATTAATATTTGCTTGGCATTACTGTCAAATAATACCTTGGGTCACTTTAATCTATTCAGTATTTCAAAAACTTTCATTATCTTAGAATTATCATTATCCTTATTATGATGACAAATGATAAAATAAGGTAATATTTTGCAGATTTTACATTTTTAATGTTATGTATATTTAAAATAAAAGTTATAAATCTTAAACTAATGAAAGAGTTTTTTCAGTTCATTTTAAATAACTTCCATTTTGCTAAGCAATATATCACTTGCTCTTTACAGTTAATAGCATAGGTTCATTAGGGCACTCTATTAAATACACTTTAGAAATATTTAAGCATACCTAATCTTGAAATAATTGATGGGACAATTGTTAACCCTATTATGATTTTTACTAAGTGATGATAGCAAAACGCAATGTTTAATTTCCTTGTGAGTTGAAAAGAGAATATCTTCCCAGGGAATATTTTCAAGTTAGAAGATACACAACATGAGATCCCATTATCACTGTAGAAATACAGCTTTGAAGATGGTAAAAACGGTTTATGTGCAAAAGCATAAACCACACTTGCAACATTCCTTTATTATAGCAGTAAAAATGCTCATGGGTTCGAAACAGACCATCAGACTTATTTCTGATTTTAGTACCTTGGAACTTTAGAAACAAGATGTCTAGAATTTGAATGGACACATAAACATTGTCCCTGAATGGCATTATTATACCTGATTTTTATGAAAAACTGTATTCAAAACAGCAAAAGAGAGGTAGGGGATCCTTACCTGCCCTCAAGCAACTGTTAACTTGTAAACTCTGGTCATTCTGGATAGTCTGCAGATTTTTACCTCTTTGAGTGGACTCAGCCTGAAGAATATCTCAAGCCTTGCATGTCAGAAGTGCTCACAGCACAATGGGCCCTCAAAGTGGAGCACAGCAGACAAATCCAAAAGGTTGCAGAGCTCTTAGTGTATAGGCTGATTGGCTGGTACTTGCCAGCACCTTCCACTTATTGCAAACATCCCAGCTACAGGGAGAAATCTTGAGTAAACAAAATAAACTGAGTTTGTATTCTGTAGGCCTCTCTGAAGAGGGCATGGGGAAAGAGGGGATGTTTTGCTTTTTATTTTCTATTTGCAGCTAATCCATTTAGGTCATTTCCATCTTCATAGAGAAAAATACACAGAAGAATAAAAGTAAATGGTGCAAAAAGTTTATTCTAATTCTTATTTTCTGTTTCATATTGATTGAAAAAATACTATTTTGGTTTTGCACATGAAATGCCATAATTGATTTAGAAAGTCACTTACAGCATTTTTTTTTCATGGAACTTTTAAGACAGAAGAGGAAGGCTTCCATGGGCTGACCATACAGACTTCATCACTATCCCAGTATGATTTATCAAGGTTAAAGGAACAGTAGTACAGGATATAGTACATCCCTGTGTAAATTTGCCTCAGGTTAAGAAACATCCTTTAGGAAACAGGATTGAAAATGCACTAGACTGGAAATGGTGATGATACACAGATGTGATACTAGATGACAGAGAATGTGTACTGGGTAGGGACTTGTATTTTCACAGAATAGAAATAGTAGTTTTGAACTCTGAATCATTGCTCTGTCAAGGGAAAGTTAGGCTTCTATAAGAAGCTTTGACCATATATTTTCCCAGTTACAAACTATTTCTTCCCACATAATCATTCTTAACAGTAATATATAGACATCTGGAACCAAAAATGGATGAATGGACTTTCCAACAAGTAGCTAGGACCTATTTAAGAGCATAGAGGATCATGAGGTACTTCACTGGGTGGCTTCTTGTAGATTCAGATTCGATTTCTGGCATAGCATTTGACATCATTTTGTAGTTATCAGGGTATAACCATGGTAAACCAATTCTGAAAGACATTTTATTGGTGTCTGATCTTATGGTCAACTTTCCTATAATGTAGTCTATAAGTTCTCTTTTCTAGCTTGCATTGATGAGAACAGGAGATAGAAACTAGTCAGGCCATCTAGGGACAAGGACCTTGATTCTTGGCAGAAATATCCTCAGTTATTCTTTGACTAGAGGCCAAGGCTACCAGAAGGGGGCCCTGGTTCCTGATCTGGCATGATGTAATATTCCTCTCCTTTCACATTATTTAGATAAGCATCACAGCTCAAGGGATATATATGAAGGTATGACAGAAACTGAGTTTCACATGGCCATTGAATGAACGAGCTGAATGGACTCAACTCACTTCCTCATGTCTCATCCCCATTTCTGACATAAGTATTAAGAAAAACCTCTCACCAGCAGCTCAACTGTCATCTGCTTCAGAGGACTCCTTCTGTTCTAAAAGAGCATTGCCTCCCTTATATATATGTATACATAATCTTCCAGCTATACTTCTATAACAAAACTTCTTTCTTATCTCTCCCTTGTGTGGCGCATGATTTCATTCTCTGAAATCACAAGACAACAACATTGTCACCAACTCTGTAAGTTTTTTGTGACCATGGATATCCTGCACTCTAGCTCCCAAGTTAAAGCCTACTTGAGGCTAGCCTCAAATATACCCAAGTGTCCTCTGCCCCATTTCAGTAGCAAGCACATCATAGAATGCACAGAATATTTGCAGACCAAGTCACCATCTGGATTAATACAAATACCAAATTGTAAAATTCTGAATGAGTGAAGTGTTAAGGCTTTATTATGGTTGTATTTTCTCACCTTCCTATCTAATTTTAAGCCACTGAATCTGATCCATTGAAGTCTCTGGTACTAATTTAATTTCCGACCTTCTGCCTATCACTGGCATGAGGTAGCCCTTAGGCAGTTTAAGCTCCTGACCTACTTCAGCATTTCTTTTGTGCTTGGAAGGTATCACAGTTGAGAAAGCACTTTAAACTCTAGAACAGGCCGTTAATCATTATGACTCCCAGGGCTTTCTTGGTGCTTTTGAAATGGAAGTAGAACTGATACAAATAAAACATATGGGGAACTTTCATTACAGAAATCATGAGGGTGGGCCAAGAAGAAACATATTCTAAGTTTATGTTAGTAGCAATGACACAATTATTGGAAAATTATTTTCCTAATAGAGAGCCTAGTGCCCTCTGTTGAGAAGGAGAGAATGAAGCTCTACGGGACCCCTTTTATATTATTGAAAAGGGCATCGGAGTATTGAATTTACTTTAAATGCTTGTTAGTGCATTGAACTAACCATACCTTTTAAAACAAACAGTTCCCATCATTTATTAGCTAAAGATGCATAGTAGTAAGCATTAGCCCATGTTTTTGGAATATCAGAGTTTGAATTTCTGTTGAGATGGAAGGTTTATGAACTTTACATATTCTTATGGGTTTCAAGTAAGTAAATGAATTTGTTGATAAGAGTATGGGGTCAGTATATAAAGCAGAACTAAAGATCCAAGCCAGAGAATCGTTAACTTTCCATACGTTCAGCCTAGTTTGAATAATGTTACTTCTTTTTCACCTTTTATAAATGAGAAGCTATTCTATTTTGTCTCTTAGCCAAAAGAAACTTGAGACAGAAAGACTTACAGAAGCTTACGGCCTGTCATTGGTGGAAATCAAGGCAGTAAATCAAAGCAGAAACCTGGAGGCAGGAACTCAAGCAGCTGTTGCTACTAGCTTGATCCTCTACAGCGTGCTCAAACTGAATTTTTGTTCCACCCAGGGCAACCTACCAAGGGATAACACTACCCAGAACAGACTGGTCCCCCTACAGCACTCTTAACCAAGAAAATGTCTCATTCTTTCCTACAGGCCATTCTGAAGGAGGAATTTTCTCAATTAATAAATGAAATTTGTCCTTATTACATGTTGGAGCATCTTCTGGGTATATGCCCAGGAGTGGTATAGCTGGGTCCTCTGGTAGTACTATGTCCAATTTCCGGAGGTACGGCAAAACTGATTTCCAGTGTGGTTGTACCAGCTTGCAGTCCCACCAGCAATGAAGGAGTGTTCCTATTTCTCCACAACCTCTCCAGCATCTGCTGTCACCTTCGTTTTTTTATCCTAGTCATTCTGATTGGTGTGAGGTGGAATCTCAGGGTTGTTTTGATTTGCATTTCCCTGATGACTAAGGATGTTGACTATTTCTTTAGGTGCTTCTCAGCCATTTGGTATTCCTCAGTTGAGAATTCTTTGTTTGGCTCTGTACCCCATTTATTTGCTTCTCTGGAGTCTAACTTCTTGAGTTCTTTATATACATTGGATATTAGCCCTCTATCAGATATAGGATTGGTAAAGATCTTTCCCCAATTTGTTGGTTGCCGTTTTGTCCTATTGACAGTGTCTTTTGCCTTACAGAAGCTTTGCAATTTTATGAGGTCCCATTTGTCGATTCTTGATCTTAGAGCATAAGCTATAAGTGTTCTGTTCTGGAAAATTTCCCCTGGGCCTATGTGTTCAAGGCTCTTCCCCACTTTCTTTTCTATTAGTTTGAGTGTATCTGGTTTCATGTGGAGTTCCTTGATCCACTTGGACTTGAGCTTTGTAGAAGGAGATAGGAATGGATCAATTTGCATTCTTCTACATGCTAACCGCCAGTTGAGCCAGCACAATTTGTTGAAAATGCTGTCTTTTGTTCACTGGATGGTTTTAGCTCCTTTGTCAAAGATCAAGTGGCCATAGGTTTGTGGGTTCATTTCTGGGTGTTCAATTCTATTCCATTGATCTACCTGCCTGTCACTGTACCAATGCCATGCAGGTTTGTTTTTTGTTTTTTTTTTTTTTTTTTTTTTTATCACAATTGCTTTCTAGTACAGCTTAAGGTCTGGGATGGTGTTCATAGCAGCCTTATATATAATAGCCAGAAACTGGAGACAACCCAAATGTCCCACAATGGAGGAATGGATATAGAAAATGTGGTACATCTACCACACTACTCAGCTATTAAAAACAATGAATTTATGAAATTCTTGGGGAATTGGATGGACCTGGAGAATATCATCCTGAGTGAAGTAACCCAATCACAAAAGAACACACTTGGTATGCATTCTCTGATAGGTGGATATAGCCCAGAAGATCGGAATACACAAAGTACAAACCACAAACCATAAGAAACTCAAGAAGAAGGAAGAACAAAGTGTGGATTCTTTGTTCCTTCTTAAAAGGGGGAACAAAATACCCATGGAAGAATTTGTACAGACTAAGCATGGAGCAGAGAGTAAAGGACAATTCAGAGGCTGCTCCACCTAGGTATCCTTCCCATATTCAATCATCAAATCTAGACCCTATTGTGGATGCCAACAAGTGCTGGATGACAGGAGCCTGATATAGTTGTCTCCTGAGAGGCTCTGACAGTACCCGGCTAATACAGAAGTAGAGGCTCACAGCCATCCATTGGACTGAATACAGGGTCCCCAGTGAAGGAGCTAGAGAAAGGACCTAAGGAGCTGAAGGGTTTGCAGCCCCTAAAGATGAACAACAATATGAACTAACTAGTACCCTCAGAGCTCCCAGGACTAAAACTCCAACCAAAGAGTACACATGGTGGGACTCATGGCTCTAGCAGCATATGTATAACAGTATGGCCAAGTTGGTTATCAATGGGAGGAGAGGTCCTTGGCCCTGTGAAGTTTCCATCCCCTAGTATAGGGGAATGCCAGGGTTAGTGAGCAGGAGGGGCTGGGGTGGTGAGCGGGGGAAGGGGGGAGGGAACAGGGGTTTGTTTTAGGTTTTTTTTTTAATTTTTTTTTTGGAGGGGAACCTGGGAAATGAGATATTGTAAATAAAGAAAACATCTAATTAAAAAAATAAAAGAAAAAAAAGAAAATATCCAATAAAAGATACTAACTGCAAAAAAGGAAAAAAAGAGGTACTTGGATTTTTTTTTAAAAAGAAAAAAAAATGAAATTTGTTAGGCTTCTGTATACTGATGGATACGTATGCAAAACAATTCATTTAAAGAGACTCAGTAAGATATTTGTCTCTACTCTACCCACTCCCATTGTGTGTATGTGTGTGTGTGTGTGTGTGTGTGTGTGTGTATGTGTGTATGTGTACATGTATGTGTGCATGTGTATATGTGTGTGTATGTGTGTGTATGTGTGTGCATGTGTATATGTGTGTGTACATGTGTGTGTGCATGTGTATATGTGTGTGTATGTGTGTGTATGTGTGTGTGCATGTGTGTGTGCATGTGTATATGTGTGTGTATGTGTGTGTATGTGTGTGTGCATGTGTGTGTGCATGTGTATATGTGTGTGTGTATGTGTGTATGTGGATGTGTGTATGTGTGTGTATGTGTGTGTGTGTGCATGTGTATATGTGTGTGTGCATGTGTATATGTGTGTGTGTATGTGTGCGTGTGTATATGTGTGTATGTGTGTGTGTGTGCACATGTGTATATGTGTGTGTGTTGATTATGATTACATCACTGGAGAGTGTGACTGGATGTCAAGAGCTAGAGAGAAGTGACTTTTCTATTCACTTGGATGTGCTTTTAATGAAGGCTTGTCAAGATTCCCCACCAATGACCTTCCTCTCTTGACTTTTTTGTTTGACTTATCTCTTTCTTAGAGTGATTTTTATTAAAGAACAAAACTAAGTGCAGACAGATCTTTGAAATAAGTGGAGGAACTTATTTTAATTTCTGCTTCATGTCAATGTCATCCCAGATTGTATTGGAAGGTTTTGAAATTTTAACCTGATAGTGTGTAGTGAAACATCTCTCAAAGGATCCCAGCATTTCCCAAGGTTTTAATGAAGCTATTTTAAGATATTAAGAAAAAAGGAAAGCCGTAGTGGAAGACAGGCACTAAATTAAGTGCTAAAAACTCGAGATCGCTTCACTTAAAATAGGAATCTGCTTTTCAAACACAAGGCATATTGAAATACTACTATTTAAATAGATATGCATACATTTCTTAGTGTTCTGAATGTTGCCTGCATTGTAAATAGTTTCATTTTCAGTAAACAGAAGAAGCCCAATGAATTAAAAAATGAGTTTTGAATTTTGAGAAATATTCATTTTTCTCAGTGAAGACTGATTTACTTAACTCCTAAAGGTAAAGAGATGCTAATTTGGTGGTGATATTAAATGTACTTAAAGAAGGTAGTGACATGGATAATTTGAGAGCTTGTCAACAGAACTAAAAGGCTTTTTTTCTAAACTTTATCATTCCTTTTACTTGTTAAATGTTCCCTCCATTTTGCATGTTCCCTTGAATAAAAATATTCATTTGAGTTAATGAGTTTCTCCTTCTAGATGTAAACACATTCCACTGAGTATAAAATTCTATTTTTCATGTAGGTTTTCATATGAAATACTTCAATCAAATTAGCAGCCTTAGGGAAACATAGATTTTTTTTTTTTTTTAATTACAATGGGAAGCCAGACAAAATCCCTTCCTGGAAAGAGGAGGTGGGTTTGAGGTCCCATCCCTAGCTAAGGTGCTATTAGCAAGTGATAGATACTGGATGATGGAAGGCCAGTTGAACTGATTTGGTTTAGAAACAAACAAACAAACAAACAAACAACCTTAACTGAGTACACAAAGGTGGTAAGTAGGGAATGGATCTTGGAGGAGTTAGAGGCTGAATAAGATCAAATGGTTTGATAGTCTCCAAGAATTAATGAAATAAAGAGGAAAAGAATGTATACTTACAATTCACTAAGTTACTTTAAGACATCTATATAATCTATCAGGAGGACCGGATATGTTGGAGAGGAAAACCAACATGGAAGTGTTTATTTTGTAGAGTAAAGAGTTGCTGAGGGTACCAGAGGAGAAAACAGGAGATCAGAAATAGAAACTTGGTCCAAAGAGTAGTTGCCATTTGCTACCTTTTCCATAGTACTTCCAATCACTCATTTTGAAAGTCTCTGTGCTAGTATCAGCTTTGACTTCTCCCTGCTGAGGCCTACACTGCGCTAGTGTCTTCCATCTTCTTCCATTCTTCATGGTTCACTGTGAATACCACTTCCTCTGGCATGCTAGACTAAAATTTTCTGTCTGTTCATGAGAGTCCACTCTGTCTGTCAAAGTATAACTTTGCCTTACTTGGATATATGTTCTATTACTCTTTCTATTTTTGTCTGGTCAACTAGATGGCAGTGGTTTGTCACACAACTGTAACCAGCATTTACAATTAAACACCTTGTTTGGAGAGAACACCCTAGAGAGAGCTAGAATCTGTTTTGCTCAGGAACTGAAACTAATGATTCAATGAGTGTATATAGTGGGGAAGACTTTGTACTACCTTACAACCTAGAAATATAAGAAAAGATAGAATGGATGATGAAGAGGATTGTTGGTCATGTATCATACATTTGATAACAAAAAGAACCCGAGGCTTGGCCTACTATTCTCCTCAAAATGCTTATAAAGAACAGTGTCTTTCCTAATTTTATGGCTCTTCTCACGGGTAACAAGAGGAATGTTAGGACAGAATCAATAAAGTAATCAACAGAACTAACTTATATGCCTCTTATTGAGTCTACTTATTATAATTTAGTAAAGATTATATGAATGGAAATATTATTTTCACCTTTATACTTTCCCATGATTGTCAAAACTATACTATGTACTATGATACTGTAGTTACTTTAATTATTCACTGATAAATGAATACTATGTTGAGTTGTTTGGGCTATATGTTTAAAAAGTATTATGACAAACTTGACAGAGGTGTTCACAAGGGCTCAATTCTATACAAAGAACTACAAACAACTAAAGAAACCTGTGTAGAGGAGAGGTGGCCTTCCCCAAAGAAAAGCACAAAAATTGACTGTCCAGTGTCAAATGGTCAGACTTGAAAAACTATATACAGGTAGTATTTTATAGACTTAACAGTTTACATCTAGAAACATATTTTATGAGTGAGTATATATGTGTTTGTGTGTGTGTGTGTGTGTGTGTACATGTATGTGTATGTGTGCACATGTATGTGTATGTGTGCATGTGCATGCAATAGCAATTAGTGAAAAAAATAAAAGAGACCATGATCTTGAAAGGCAAGTGAGGGAAGGGATTTGTCAAAGGATTTACAACAGTGGTTCTCAACCTTCCTAATGATGTGACTCTTTAATACAAGACATCATGTTGTGGTGATTCCCCAGCATAAAATCATTTCATTGCTACTTCACAACTGTAATTCTGCTAGTGTTATGAGTCATAATGTAAATATCTGATATGTAGACTATCTGATATCTGACTCCTATGAAAGGGTCAATTTGAGACACAGATTTAGAACTGCTGGTCCAGAGGGAAGAAAGGGAAGGGAAAAATTTAATGTAATTAGACTACAATCTCAAAAATTAAAAAAGAATGGCACCCCCAAAATTAAGTTATCCCCAAATTATAATCCTATCTCTCAAGGTATAGATAAGGGAATGAAAATGATTCAGCATGTATATAAATACAAGCAAATTCTAATGTGATTTTATCTGTGTATTTACCTGTTTATTTCCCATCATTATAACCCTCTAGCCATCTACATTGGTATAAGTTGAAGAAGATATAAAATTGAAAGAAAATTGTCTTTGGGCACCAGAAATTTGGTACAAACTGTGAAGCTTGCCAAATGTACTTGGATATAGGTGTCAGAAATAGGACAGATTTGATAGAGAGAAGGACATGCTGTTGTTAACTTAACAATAAGCAAAACTCAACGTTGTAGTGATATCATCATCAAGACAAAGGGCAAAGGGGACTGTTGGAACACCCTAGGTGTTTGCAGACAAGGATCAGAGTGTAGTGAAAGGCAAGAGGGACAGACAGCCTGGGTCGTGTAGGAACACTTTGAGATCAGATAGATGTAAGAGTCGTTCTCAGCATGTGTATATGTTTGATTGTTTTTCAGGACCACAAGAAGAGTTGATTCTACATGATACATTCAAGTGGGTAAAAGTTATTAAAAGTTTAAATGAAGTTAAACAAAGGAGTTAACCTATTATATATATATATATAAAAGTTGTGTTGGGAATAAGGGCTGCAAACAATGTTAATACTTGGAAACAACCACATTAAGTTTCCTGGTTGAGCTAGATTCAAGGTGCACCAGGTCACTCAGGCTAAGCATTAAACCAGAGCAAGCGAAGAGAATGGTATTACTGATGTGTGGTGTTTCCTATGGCTACAGAACCCTGGGAAATTGAAAGTGATTCAGAAGTAGATTCTACCAATCTTTACAGATTAATCTGTAGTCTTTTCTTCCTATACTGGACAGCTATATGTCTAAAACAGTTTCACTATAAATTTTAACATCTGTACTTGATATTTTCAGGGACATATTCTGAATGCTAAATGTCAACTGAATATAATTACATTCTGGCTATTAGCAAGTTAATTTTCACCTGTTGTATCTGAAAATTCCAGGAACTGTTATGCACCAGTAATTATGTTCTGAATTTATTCTCTGGGGCTGAGGAGGGAGATGGGATCTTAATTAATAAGGAATTAAGTTTTTATAAACCAAGGAAATGAAAGTAGATTGTTACAGAATGAATGGCAGTATCTCAGCTATGATCTCAAAGTTCATTCTTGAAGTTTATATTTCTTTCAATCAGCTAATTTAGTATTTCTAGTGGGTGGGAAACAGATGTGGATATTAAACTAATTTATTTGTATGGTGTGAGTTGATTCTTTTCTTGGCAGTGAGTTGTGCCAAAGAAGATCACTCAATGAAAGAAAAGGGAACCAAGGAATCCACATCAGGGTTTATTCCCTTGAACTTAAACAGAAAGCTGTGAGGGTTCCAAATAGAAAAGGACCCCAAATGAGGGACTGCATCCCCTCCACTCCACCCATGACTGTCCTTTCTTCCCTAGCGATGCTAGGAAGTAATTTTGTTTCTAATGCACATTTGAAGAATCAGTTTTTAGAAAGATTCTCAGAATATTATGCTTTCAGTAGCCTATTTATATTCAGTGTAGATAACCAAATATAAAAAAGTGATACTGACCCTTTTCTTTTTCATATTACTTGGTTGAAGCTTTAGCCTCCTGACCTCATAATTGTTCATTGGAATGCGGATATATGACTTATAAAACCAATAATTAAATAAATCATGAGACAGAACACACGTAAATACAAAGTTGCAGTTGAGAAGTGGACAATATCAGTAGTTTTCAATTATTCTCAAGCAATAGGTTGTATTGACCCAAAGGAAGTTATACACAAGCTTTTCAAGATGCCCTTTCAGTTAACGCTGTACTGAATTCTCATGTCCATGCTGATTGGTTACTGAAACTAAAGGAATCATGGTATTTACCAGGAAGCATTTGTTCAGCCGTGCAGGGCAAAGTTTTTATTTAAAAGACAATGTGAGTTAGTAATATCTGATGAGAGGGAGAAAGGTAAGGAAGGAGAAATGGAGGAAGGAGAGAGAGGGGAAGAGAGAATGGAATTTTAAGTACTTCAGGTGTTTGCAAGTAGAAAACTTAAGGATAAGAAACCACTGATTTTTAGTAGAGTTTATGAACAATGGACACAATTTACAGAGGACAGACCTTCTTTTTACAGAACCTTTCTAAAATAGCTTGGTTTAGCTGAGGCGACAGCTGGCAGCCAAAGAAGTAGCCCTGGCGTTTTTATTGCATTCATTTGATTCCCCTTTGAATTCTGTTTACTTCAATATTATTCAGTTTCAGTGCTCTGCCCTAAACTTACTCCTGATGTGGTATGGGTACTTGTCATATAGACTATATCTCACATACAACAAAGATCCACGAATACAAAGGACTAGCCTGACAAATGGCTATTTTGCCTTTTGTCTTTTTGCCACCTTGGAAAATAAATGGAAGACCAACAAATCAGGAAAGGAGACAAGCTAAAGTAGAAAATACCTCATGCCACAATCTATTATTAAAACAACACTTTTAGTACCGTCAACCCTTACCACTGAATAGAGAAGTGGACACAGAGGGAAAGAATCATGTCTCTAGCCTCTGTAGTCAGCACTTCAGCTTTTACCATGGGCCTCCCATAAAGAGGCTTAAGACTCTGGTTCCTCTATCTATTACTTGTATCACATATTCCATTCTCCCTTTCTACTTAAGAGAGTCTACAGAAATTGATTTCAAACACACATGTACCTATAACAGGACTATATAAGACAGAGAAATGGTTTTGTCTATGCAAAGAACATGAGACTACTATCTTGGGGAAGACAGTTTAGAACTTAGACATAGGCAAGTTATCCCAGGCTTCTTAGAGGGGCTGGTGGCACCAGCATCTCTGAAGTTGTCTCTAGAAATAGAACACACAGAGGGTTACTGAAATGAGAACTGATGTGCCTTTTTCATTTTTATTCAGAGATATTGTAAGAGCAATATCACAAGGTTGTGTGGCTCAACCTTTTTACTGGAAACCACATGAAGAGATAAACTGCTCAAAACAAAGGATGTCACACAAAATGCAGGACTCTGGCAGATTCTCTTTTTGGCTTCAACTGTAGGACAGAAGGGTGGGTGATGCCTGTGTTTCCAAGTTTGTCTTATTCTAATAAAATGGGCTTCAACTGTAGGACAGAAGGGTGGGTGATGCCTGTGTTTCCAAGTTTGTCTTATTCTAATAAAATGGAAGTGGATGTTACAAAGAAGAGAAAACTTCTTTAGAATTAAGAATCTTCTCTCTCCCACCACCATTAAATGTCTAGTAAGGAGAAAGATGTCCAGAAAGGGAGGTAGGGGTATTCTATATGATTTCATTGACACAAAAATGTCAAAAAAATTCTGGGTCAGACAAAACTTTAGATTTCTGTAAATTTTACATCATCTATTTTTTAACAAATTCTTCAGCAACAGTTAAGTTTTGGAGGTAACTGTGATCTCATTATAGTGTTTTCTCCTGGAAATGAGGTCTTTATAACAGAGAGAAATAGAACTAGGAGAAAGCCATAGTAATAACAGGATTACCAATAAGCTTCCTACTTCAATTGTTTTTACTCTCTTAATTTAGATTTAAATGTACTTTTGTTTGTGGACTCATATTTTAAATCAAAGAATAGTGCATGGACACCTAACATTCTGAGTCCTTAGACTATGTGTTTGGGAATATTATCTATACTCCGGATGTTCTCAGCTGATAATAATTCTTTGTTTAGTCCTCATCCCATGAAACATGGAATACCAACAGCTCAGCCTGCTCTCCTCCTCTCATTAGGTAATTCTCTTTGAACTATGCTTGTCAAAACCCCTATGTTACAAGGGCAAATGAGCAGAGAGTGTTGCCTCTGCATTTTCTCTCTGTTCTAGGGTCTGACTTTCATCTCAAAGCTCAGGCTAACTGGAGGGCAGAAGGGATAGAAGAAGTGAACCATCTTGGTAACAGATCCACATTTGTCTGTGCCTCAGTTGCCATGGCAACCAGGCTATTGCTATGAACCCTAAGCTAAATTATTTTTGCCAGTTTCTCCTGGCCACTCACGTGTGTATGTGTGTGTGTGTGTGTATGTGTGTGTGTGTGTGTGTGTGTGTGTGTGGTGTGTCACCTTTTGCTGACCCAACTTTTAAGGAGATGACATTATTATTTTTCTTTCCTTCCTTTTAAATCTGTGAATATACAAAACCAACATGAGTTTGATGTTTTTTTCTTTTAAGCAGTTATACACTAATCCTTTACCAAAAGCTATGGCTGTTTTCAAGGTTTCATAAGGAAATATTATTTCTTTATTATCAAAATTGCATGAATGTGAATATTGAGATAAATAAAGTACTTTTACTAAAATGAAGACCTATTTTGTTAGGATATATATTATTAAGTGATTTTAGGCACAGATATAGGGTCGAATGGAAATAAACAAACTTAATTTGTTGCTTTGAAAATGTTCATATTTGCTTTTAAAAAATAATAACAGCCTTATTTATATTTAATCTACATATAATATAGTACATACTTACAGAAGATAATTACTAATAAAATATTTAGTTGCTTTTGTTCCATACTTCATCATTATTTAAGCTGTAGAATACATTGACTATGAGAAAAAGCTTGAAATCTTAATCTGGTATTTTTCAGTAATCAAAGTTTTGAATTAACTCAAATGCAAAAGGAAATCATTGCTTTTATTTCTGCAGTAGCCATAGCACTTAATACTGGCTTGCACTTAATAAGTACTCACAGATGCTGAAACTCTGTTCAATGTACTTTATGCTTTCCTGCAAAGTCCAGATATACTGTTTTCATTTCATTGTGCATTTATACAAGTAGTTTATCAACCATGCCCAGAATATGGAGAAAATATTGGATGGGGATTTCTGTTCGGCTTAGCCAAAGTTGATGGTATTCTATAAATAACAGAAAGATAATGGATGCAAAACAAACATCATATCAATGGGCAGCGTTCAGAAGCGAGTTTTCCTCCTGTGTTGCATTTCAAATTTAATTTCTAATTTTCTGATTATTGCTATTTCTGGCAGTTCAAGATGATCTGTTCAGTTCTGTCGAATCTTACATGATATGTACAACTATTTAGATACAAAACGGAGTTTAGGAAAAACACATTAATCATGTGGCATAAGTATTGTGAATCTTTTAATTTATAACTTCAAATTATGAAGAATCATTTGTTAAAATAGTATTGGGAATTAGAATCTCGAATTAAGTGCAAGTTTAACTTAACAGCATTATTGAAACATAGTGCTGTATACAAAATGACTTTTAATGTGTAGTTCTGTCTGCAAGACTTTGTTAAAAAAGACTATTATTGATGAAAGTTTAGTGTTTATATGAAGTGAGAGAATGTCAAATGTGTTAAGAAATGCTATACAGCATATCCCAAGATGATAATTTTAAGTATTGGCTAACAGTATTAAGTTAATGTTAGTTTAATGTTAGCATTAAAATTCCTCCATTGTAAATCATGCTAGGTTATAAATAGTTCCTTTGAAGTCATCGGTTGAGAGTGAAAATATTATGCATAAATTTGTATTGCATAAATTCCAACAAAAAGTAAAATACTTTTGTCTTCAAGCTCTTTCTCTGTCAGTAATACCACTGTCACCTCAGTTTTCTGGTAACTATAGCACACAAACACAATCCTAAAAACTACGGTCCTGATATAAGCATAGCCTAAACAGATGGACATGAACTTCAGCACGTGGTGATGGAAACGAGCCTCTTTGTCAAGGTGTGTTAAAGAGAAAGCATCCAGCGTCTGTCCCTGTTTCTGTAGCCTAACCTGTCTGAGTTCCTAATGTTGCTCTAAGTATGAAGCTCAGCCATAAAGACACATTGAAAGCATATCCAACTGCCATGATGCCTTCGGACTAGATTCAGCATTCAAAAATGGAAATAATAGAATCATGGATTGCAGTTTAGAAACTGAGGCCATCACTTAGAAAGTCAGATGACCTTGGGTGGAAGGGGACTTTGATATTTCACTATGTGTCCTACACAAATTCTTTTATCTCCTCTATGAAATGGGCATGATAATACTGCTAATTAGTTATTATATAGATTAAACTTGGTAAGCCATAAACAATTTATCACAGAGTTAAATAGCAAACTGTTGATCACTGTCAGCTCTTAGTAAGTTTACCATAATTTTTATTTTCATACAAATAACATATAGTGTTTATTGAACACTAGAAATCTAATTTGGCTTAAAACCTACATACATGGTTTATAGATTGCAAGAATGTGTTTTATTGTTTTGTTTTGAGACAGGGTCTCTCTACATAGCTATAGCTGTTCTGTAATCACTATGTAGATCCTGCTAGCCTAGAATTCACAGAATCCACCAGGCAGACCAGATCTGCCTGTCTTTGTCTCCCCAGTGCTGGCAATTAAAGGCCTGTGCCTGGTGGTTATATGGACTTTTGAACATTGACAAGTTTCTTTATTGTGACCTAAATCTTTTTGTGATAATTTTCTTCAGTAGATCTATAAAGAAAATCTTGACGACTAATAATAAATTCCATGCTTTCTCTAGATGACCAGGTCCTCATTCATTTAGGCAGCATCTTGCGTCTTATTTTCTGATAACATCTATGAGGATTTCCATTATACTCATCAGAAATTCTTCATAAACACCAGACATTTTGACCAATTTTGATTTGAAAGGGACTGGAGACTCTCCTTAGTTCCTGAAGGTCATGTTATGTGCTTATCATATTTGCTCTTGTCCATGGTATTATTCTATACTGTTATATAGTGGTTCTCCAATTACTTAATAGTACCCTCTGTTGGCATACTAGGTATAATTCCCTTATGAAATTTTATTGCATCTTTTAGTATTATACCATTGATTCTGGGTTTTATATTTCTATGTTTTAGAATTTGCCCAGCTTTTAATTTGTGTTTTATGTCCATCTCAGTAACAGTGATACTGTAAACTTGAATGCTTGTCTTCATCCTTGTGATGAACCACTGCTATTTGGTGCTCCTTCAGCAGTCTCTTCTACTTCACTACATTTTCATTGTCTGTTATCATCAAAAAACTAGGTTTTTACTATAAGGATGATCACCACACCCATACAGGCTGACCAGGGTCCTTTCTTCTTTGGGAATCATATGGATGCTTAAAGATAGACGGCATTTACCACTAGATCACCATCTGTGATCATTACTAGAATCAGGGGGCATCTAGGGGTTTTGCTTTCCTTAGGTGATGAGCAAAGTCAAGAAGAAGAAAGCCTGGCTAAGAAACCGAGTGAGAATGGTCTGCTCCTTTGCTTCTCAGCTCTGTCATCTATTATGCTAGGCACTAGTGACAACCGTAATGATCCTCCACCTGTAGTTTCACTTTTTCATGTGACACATTCCAGATTCTTATTCCAAACATTGGAGCTTCCCACGCTTCATTACTAGGCTAACAGGCTGTATTGCTTAACTATCATCCCTCAATTTCAACATAGGGAAGGGTTCCTCTCCTAAAACTCTGTATCTTGTCTGTGCCTGTAAAGTAATTTTTCAAACTGCCTTATAACACCTATGTAATATACTTGTCTGCTTCCTTCTCCAAGGTAAGGATATTTCCTATAAATCTAAATTCCCAGGAGGTGACATTGTATATTCTCTCAGCAAATTCTTATTGAATGAGTAAATAACTTCATGAAAAAAAATGGATAATGGAGTGGGTATCTATAGGCCCTATTCTGCAAAGGAACTCATCTCCCTGGAAAGAAAAACAACTAGCCAGTTAATTCTAATTCATTGTGTACAGAAGACTGGGAAACAAACAGCATGGGCAAATACTGTTTTATTTTTTTCCATTTATGTCTCAGTCTAGTGATGCCTGCTCTATCGTTGTTTTGCTAAGGAATATTTAAAATCAGTTATTGAATTATTATTAGTGGACAAAAGCATTGCTTCTCTGAAGAAAGCATCTTATGCAAATTTATTAACACACAAGATTGACCAAAAGGAAAAAAAAGCCAATTGGACAAAACCTACATATTGATCATCTTCTGACACAGACTTTACCCAAGATTAACTAAGGAAATAAAGTTTTAGCTCATTACCCAGCTCATTTTAGGGACAGGAAGACAAAAGATGCTACATCAAATCAATAAGTAAATTTCAAAGACATCTATGGGTAAGAAACTCCCCAAACACCAGGATCATCTCAGAGTCACAGGATAGTCTCTGGATATTTTAATGCAGTATTAGTCTGTGTATTGGTGGGTAATGTTTTTATATTTGATCTTTGACTTGTTTGCCTTGGCATGCAGACAATAAAGACTTGTTATTAAGTGCCAATGTAGAACTGTTCTGAATCAGGGCCATTGTCACTTTGAGTCCTCCTTGCTTCCAGAATTTCTTTGCATTTGCTGGAGGTTCTTATTACAAAACACAGTCCTTTATAAGCAAGTGCTCATGCTAACCTCCTAGCTCCCTTTAGAAGTCTGATTCTGCTTTTTCCTGGGGAAATTTGGAAGCAAAAGGGGCATAGCCCAAATTTTTAGAAAGATGAACCCTTTTGTTGGCTTTAGATGTATTGAGTGATAAGTATTTTCTCTGTTTAGACTGCTATTATATAAAATACTGGTAATTGAATAGCATATAAACAATGTAAATTTAGTCAATTTTAGTTGTTTTTAATTCTGAAGGCTGGGAAGTCCAAGATGATATCACTTGCAGATTTGGTTCTGGATGAAGGCACAAGCATCAATGCGTGATAACAGAATAGTCTTTAAACTATGAGGACTACACACTAATGACCTAATCAATACTCAAAGTCTCATTTCTTAACTACACAATGTGTGTGTGTGTGTGTGTGTGTGTGTGTGTGTGTGTGTGTGTTTAGGTATTTGTGCTGCTTTCAAAGTTGGTCTCTGTCTTCAATGAAAAGAGACTTATTTTCATTTTCAATTATGTATATAAGTATGGGAAGTAAGGAGGTATATACATATTGTGCAGTGCTCATGGAGGCTAGAAGGAAATCTGGGGTCCTCTGGAGCTGGAGTTACAGGTGGTTGTATGTCACCTGAGTAGGGTGCTGTGAACCAAATTCAGCTTCTTTGGAAAAGCAATATATGCTCTTAACTGTTGATCCATTTCTCCAGCCACCAAAATGCTTCTCAATCGCATTGGGTAGAGAGTAATGAGACCATGCTTGTTCAAAATGCTAAGAACAAGTAATGGAGTGAACTACATTAATCCTCACCCAGAGGTTCCAGGGATATTGTAAGAAGAATGAACAGAAAAAATGTAAGAACTGGAGAGTGGGGAGGAGCACTGTGAAATGATGGTCTATGGATATAATATGATTCTTGTACAGTTGAATACACAGTTACTATGGTGACCTACACAAGATCAAGATCAGCATGAACTGAAGAGCTATTAGCAGCTGATTCCTGCTAGATGAAGGGGGAGTCACCTTGGGGATGCTGTCAGTGGTATATTGCCCATGCCCCAGTGGGTTACCTCACACCCATGAGCAGATGGACAGCATTAAATGTAATCAATGGGAATAATAATAGTAATAATAATAATAATAATAATAATAATAATAATAATAATACATGAAGCTTAGAAGTATCGGGAGGGTTTCAGTGGAATTGGAGTGGGGACCAGGGATGGGTAGAGTCAAATATAGACAAATTTTTCAATAAATAAATCAAATATTGTTAAATTATTTATTTACTATTATTGTATGAGTGTATGATATGTATAGGGGTGGACACATACACGCCACAGCAACATGAGGCTCAGAAAACAACTTCTTGGAGTTGGTTCTCTCCTTTACTTTATGTGGCTTTGGGGGAATCAAATTCAAATTGTCTTGCTTGTTCAGGAGGATGAACCAGATCTCAAATCCATAATAGTTAATAAAAAGAATGGGCTCCACAAACATATAAAAGTGGTATAAGAGATACAGTAATGTTAAAACCAATATATAACATTATGGAACTAAATATATAAGCCACAGGGATTTTAAAGATCAGACATGAGATCTTAAAATACTATAAAATATTGATGGCATCTGTTTTTTATAGCACTTAACCAATTTGCCAACAAAAAGCCCAGTAAAGGCTCATCTGGAAGTGGATGTGGTGACATAGGCCTTTAATCTCAGCAGTGGGGAGGCAGAGGAAGACAGATCTCTGAGTTCAAGGCCAGTCTGGTCTCCAGAGTGAGCTATAGGACATTCAGGACCACACAGCAAAACTTTGTCAAAAAAAAAAGGAAGAAAAAGGAAAGAAAGAAAGAAAGAAAGAAAGAAAGAAAGAAAGAAAGAAAGAAAGAAGGAAGGAAGGAAGGAAGGAAGGAAAGAAAGAAAGAAAGAAAGAAAGAAAGAAGGAAGGAAGGAAGAAAGAAAGAAAGAAAGAAAGAAAGAAAAAAAGAAAGAAAGAAAGAAAGAAAGAAAGGAAGAAAAGAAGAAAGGAAGAAAGAAAGAATCATCTAGAAGGGAAATTTCAAAGCCTTGCCTTTTTTGATTGAGTTTGGGAATCCATTTGTTCTCATAAGATGTCATGGACTACTGTGGTTCAATACCTTCATCCTTGTCGATTTGCCTATATGGGCATTCTCCCCCTCTTCCCTTGATAACTGCCTTTTTCTTTCTTTTCACCCTTCTGCCTTCCTTCTTCTTATAGCAGACATTTGATGACTTGCACTGTACCTCTGTCTAGGAGGGCCTGAGGGTATGACTAAAGAGAGCTTTCCCATATAGAGAGGAGGAGGAGAGTCATAAAAAACCATGAATAGACATTAGAGTGAAAACATTCCTTGTTATGTACTTAGCAGCAGAAGGAACACTTTCCACATATAATTATAATCATTTAGTATCAAATCTAAGTTTTGCTTATTTGTTTTGCTTTGCTTTTAGACAGGGTCTCAGTCTGTTGTGCTGGCTGGCCTGGAAGTCAAAGAGATCTATTGTCTCTGCTTACTGTTGCTGGGATTAAAAGCATGCAATATCTCACCTGACCAACTCTGACTTTTGCCAGCTCTTAACCTTACCTTATTCCCACACAAGCAATTCTAGTTATTCCCATGCCATACAGTAAAAGACAAGAGTTAAACTTGAGCTTGTTTAATTCTGTCATGTACTGTCTAGCTTAATGAATAACTTTTGAGATCCAGCGTCAGTGTCCCTTCTGAGTCTTATTTTCTTCTTGGATCAGTCTTGCCTTAAAGTACAATTATGTCCTCCATAAATTGAATTCCTGGAGACTTTACTAACAGACATCACAAACAGATTCATCTGCTATGGATACATATGCTTATATTTTCATTATACTAGGATTAAAAAGAAAAATCTGATATATGTGTGGGAAGGCCTAGGTCCAGCCTGTGTATGTTCCTTGGTTGGTGCTTCAGTCTCTGAGAGACCCAAGTTTCCAGGTTAGTTACACTGTTGGTCTTTCCAGGTTAGTTGACACTGTTGATAGAAACCAGGGAGTTCCTATCTCCATTCAGGGCCCTTAATCCTTCTCTTCCATAACTGTTCCCAAGCCCCATCCACTGTTTGGTTGTTAGTGTCTGTATCTGTCTGACTCAGCTGCTGGGTGGAAACTCTCAGAGGACACTCATCTTAGACTCCTGTCAGCAATCATAACAGAGTATCATGTTCTTCATGTGGATCCCAAACAGCTGGAGCGGGAACTATCCTAAAAGCTGTTGCCTGTACATAGCATAAGTTTTTCTAGCTGGGCTACCTGGTCTGCCCTCAGTGGGAAAGGATGCACCTAACCAGCCAGAGATTTGATGTGCCAGGGTGAGTGAATACACAGGGGCATCCCCACCCACTCAGAGGAGAAGGGAGGGGGTCGAAAGAAGGACAGTAATCAGGATGTAATGTGAATAAGTGAAAAGATAAATAAATAAAAACCAAAACAACAACAAAATCTTAAAGCAAGAGCCACACTGGCCTCATTCTTTCTTGGAGCGGAGAACTGCTTAGGTATGATAGGATACGGGTCCTTGTCATAAGCTAACACATAAAAGCTTGGATGCTCAAGAGGTTAAGGTCCTGAGAAGGCTCGATGCTCCAGTGTAGGGGAATGTGAGGACCTGGAGGCACAGTGGGTGGGTGGGTCAGGGTGTACCCTCATAGAAGCGGGGAGGGGGGATGGGATAGAGGGTTTCCGGGGGTGGGGGGACCTGGGAAAGGGTATAACATTTGAAATGTAAATAAAGAAAATACCCAATTTAAAAAAAAATAGTTTTGTTTTGTTTGTCCAAGAAAGAATGCGATGGCACTCTTCAAATTAACTCTTTAACTATTAGAAGTGAAGATGATGTCTTAAATTGTAAATTTTGATTATTCTTTTGGAATGAGAAGATTTTGAAATGTCCATTGGTCAAATATTCCTGTCTGACCACAATTGGCTGGAAGTATATTTGTGAAATCCCACTCTATAGTTCTTGGTCAGTCTTCATTGCATTTGCTATGCTCTTTTTCCAACTTTATTCATTCCTGCAACTTGCATAGCTATGGCCCTACTGTTGCTAACATTGCTCCCACTTCTTAAGTCTCTTTGTTTCTATATATCTCCAAAGTAGTTACTGCTTATGAAGGAATTTTAAAGAGACAGATAAATGTTGGAAGTAAATTTAAAGCTATCAAGATGATGTCAATACAATATGAATAATAATAGAACAGTTAATGCTATTATATTGACTTTACTTGTAATAATGAGGAAGAAGGAAAGACCAATAGTAGTGTGCTTCATTACCATGCAAATATGAAAGGACATCCTAGGGATGCTATTACAAAAGACATGCCTACTTTCTCATCTTCAACAAAATACAAGTTGGTCACTTTCAACCATAATAAATGCATAGTGTTGTCATACATATGTCAACCAGCGAGAGGATGTGTGCAAGTAACAATGTAGTAGTACTACCTGGGGTAATTACAATTCAGAAAAATTTTCTTATCAATTCAATATTTACCCTTTTTACCGTGGGCTGTTTATACAAGTATTTCCTGGGCAAATATACTAAACTGTTTTTAGAGGCATTGCTTACTTGACAGTTTTAGAGACATGAATCCCTAACGTTGTTAGTGCACTATAAGCAAAAGCTAGATACTGCTTCTGTGGGTATTTGGACATAATAAGTACAAATCCTTTTTACCCATTATTTGAGTCAGGACATTTGGACACTGCCTCTTTATCATAATTTAGGTTGCAATATTTATTTGAAAAATGATAAACTATTGTTGCTGTGAGATGCATTGTTTCACGCTAATGTTTCGTCATCTTGGACAGCTCTCCTATCCACTGGTTTGCATACGGCTCAATTTAATGGAGTCAGTGCTAAAGGAAAGGTCACAGTTAGGAGGAAATCCCAATTAAACCTCTAAAATTCCAATATACATATCTATTACATTTCTTTAAAAATACTTTATAATGTAAGGGTTGACAGAAAGTCAATAAATGTCCAAGTATGATGAATAGCTCAGTAATTACCTCAGAGCAATATATAATACCAAGTTAGTTCAGTTTTGGTCAATCTAGTAACAGACAAAAATTATGGTAGCTAGCTTTGTTAATCTATTTCTTTAGGAGTTTTTCAATATCTCATGGTATTGACATAATGGCTTCTTACTATTTATCAGAGAGAAAAATATGCTTTGTGGTACAGAAAATAGCCTACCTCACAGCTGAAATGTATAGTAAAGTAACATCTTACCTGGGTTACTTTCTCTGTCACATTGTGTGTCCTTTCTTTAACCTTGGGTGCAATAATAGTTTTGTCTGAAGAAGGAGGGGATGTATTCTTTTTTTCAGTTTTGACATCTGAAAAATTCAATGTGAGTTGCGGGATCTTGTTAATGGTGCTGTATTTGTTGAGGTTTGAATCTGATGTGGATCCCAGCAGGCTTGACTTGATATGATTAAAAGGTCCTAGAAAAATGGGAAAATATTTGTAAAAACAGTATCCAGAAGAAATAGAAAAAATAAAAAAATAAAAAAGATGGTCTTGAATGCCTTGCTAATGATCCATGACTGGTGTGATTCCCATGACAAAGGGCCGTCAGTTTATATGTGAACACCTTTTGCCACACAGAAAGACACATGAAAACCAGAGGGAAATGTTTAGTACTAGGAGGACAAATGTCAGCTTCTGCTATGCATTGGCTTCTTTTATTAAGGGCTAGAAGAAGAAAAAGAAAACGGAGCAAAACACGTTTCAAACAAACAAAAAGCCCTTCATGTCCTGCTATTGGCTGGATTCTACCATAAGGATTTCCCATGGGTTTTGTTTCCCATCTTAGGGAGTACTTCGAAAGCACTGGCCAGGTTTAAATCAGGTTACTCATAAAATGATAAATGTTTAGTTTACACATCCCTGGTTTAAGTTACTCTCTTTCACTTGTCACTGAGAAGTGACAAGCAGGTTGCTTTCTTCAGGTCTTCTACTACCTATATGAAATGATCCACCGAGTTTCAACAAGATTTTTACCTAGATGAAGTTGAAGACTGCAATGTGCGCATATGACACAGGTCTGCTCTAATTTTCTGTTGAAATCCTCAGAGTTCTTCTGGGGATCTTGAAATCTTTTATTTTATTTTCACTTACATTTTTTTAAATAGAAAAAAATCTTATAACTAGACTACACAATTATGTTGCTATGGCAAACACAACTTAAAGTAGACACGACCATAGTTAGGAGGTAGCGCATGTCTGAGTTGAAAGCTCCCAATCACTCCCAGTATTCTGTTCTTACAAAGATAGCTAAAGAGAGGACAAGCCTCCTGGTTACCTTTTTGAAGGTCAGGAGTCTAACCAATGCCATATTCTTCAGGCATGCATCTGCTGTTTGCTATTTGTGGTATCAAGAAATAGTCTGGAGTTGTAATGTGCTGGATTTGTTGCTTACTCCATGTTATCATTCTTAAAACTTAGCATCATGAAGAATCATTTAAAATTTTAAAGAGCACTAGTGTTACACAGTATATTTTTGATTGAGACTCACTTGTAGTTACTTCTGCCCATGTTTTTATCTGAAACTTGCTCTACCACCGTGATCCTCTGGTGCTTCCAATTAATGCTCCAGGCTAATGTTTGAAACAAGTAGATCTCAAGGTTATCAAGGGCTAAAAACAAGTGGTCCTCGGGCTTTCCTCCTTTCTGTGCAGGACAGACATTTCTTGGTGCTTACTACATTATGCCAAGATTGAACTGCCTGCTCAGGTGTTATCTTTCAAGAACCATAAAATTAAATTTTGACTCATAGTAAAGTGGTGGTTACAGAAAAGGGAGAGAGAATATTATCTTATTTTATTATAATCTTAAAAAAATTATAATAAAAATATGCCTTTGGTCGTAGCACATAGGAGGCAGAGGCAGGTGAATCTCTCTGAGTTGGAGGCCAGCCTGATTTATACAATAAATCCAGACCAAAGAGGGCAACATTGTGACACATTGTCTCAAAAGAAAAAAGAATTATTGACTCTTTACACTGTATTTTGAGTTCAAAAAACTCAATTCATTCAGGACTAACATAATGCTAAGAACAATACTCACCACTTCAACTATCCAGTTACTATTATGTAAAATAGAAACCTACAGTTTTGTTTATGGAAATTTCTACTATTAAAGTTATAAAATTTGAAGTAATTAAAAAATGTTTATAGTTAACAAATACTACCTGTCTTGAGTTGCATTTTTCCCTGCTGGCTTTATTTCCTTCATTTAATCTAAGGACCCAGCCCATTTAAGCAAAGAATGCTATTGAATGCTTGCATGCATGTACTTATTCACATAAGGATACTCTCTTATCTATAAGCAATAGATTGAAATAGGACCCAAAGAGTCATCACATTATTCAAATCTTCTAACAGAAATTTTATTTTTCATATCCTTGTCAAAGTCTCTGTCTTCCATTCCTACTTATTTTTATAATAGTTTTTCAGATGGGTCTTTTCCTGTTTTGTATGTCTCTTGCCTGCATTTCAGGCACCATGCACTGGGATTTCAGACATCTCAGGCATTGTTGTCTTCTTCCTGACTGCAATGCTCTGCTTTCTTTCCCTGGGTAACTCATCTGTACTTAGGGATGTGAACAAAAGTCGTAAGTGGTGACATTCAGGCACAGAATGAATTGTATTAAATTCATTAAATTCCATCTTTCCAATTTGAAATTATTTCTGGAACAAACTCCCTTATGTGGTGCTTCTGTAGCAAAGTCTATGTAGCTGGTCTTAATAGGCCAAGATGTTAATATGCCAGCACAATATGTTAGTATAGTTTTATTATCTTTATGGCTAGTTATGGCCACTCTATAGAATTAGCTACATTATAGAGTATGAACTATTGCCCCAAAATGTTGTTCATTGGGGTGCCTACTGGTTGTCATAAAGATGAAAAAAATTGAATACCACAGTTCTGATTCTCACTTTGACAACCCAGTGAATGGGTTCAAAGGTGTACTCATATAGTTAAAAGCTTGTAATGATCTGAATCTCTAATATATTCCCAATAAATCAGTATAATATATTTTGTAGGGTTGCAGAAATGTTAAATTTCTAGAGCTATGCCTATGATGAACATGAGAGATTAAACATAGCTTTAATTCCCTTACATAATTGCATTAGAGTATGCCACTATTTAAAATACATGTTATATAGAATTGCAATCTTTGTAGCATTTGAGTGGCCAACACAAAATCTTAGAGTCCTGGTGACACTCTGTGTCTACACCTGCCACGTTTAAACATGTGAAAATAAGACCCTTGAGTATTCTTTGATAACAGAGCAAATATTAAATTTTCAGTTAATTATAGGAATTACACTAAGGTTCTGAGTCAAACACCTTTTAAAGTATTTTACATCATTATCATCATAATGCATTTTATATCATTATCCCTTTCCCAATGTCAAATGGCATGTGCCCTTGTGAAAGAACACTACTACACCCTAAATGCTAAACCTCCGGCATGGCTTTTGATGTCAGTTTGCTAAGACTTAAGAGAATTTCCACAACTTCTCTATAGTGCTTTGATGTGCATTTATACCAACATTACTCATTATTTATTTACTTATTTTTAATTTTAAATTAATTATTTTTATGAGTGTGTGTATGTGTATGTGTGTGCTTGTGTGTATGTGTGTTCATGTGTTTGTGTTCTTGTGTTGTGAGGGGATCCAACTCTGGTCACCACTCTGGTGGAGTAAGCACTTTACCTGCAGATTCATCTTGCCAACAATTCTTCTCATTCTTAGCAAAGTATGTTGTTTTCAAATAGTTTTTTAACATGAAGATAAAGATATACGTTCACATTCAGTGATGGGCCTACCTTCTGTTCAATTCATTGTTATTAGATCATATAGAGAATAATTTTTAGATAATGCTTAAAGTGAAAGACACCTTGTAAGAATATCACACTTTCTAGGATCCCTTTCAGATTCTCTTAGTTTCTTATTATGTTGGGTATTTAAGACACTCAAAATTTTTGTTAAATCTCAATTTATTATTATTCAGTATGGCTGCTCTCTTGCTTTGTTCTTTTTATATGGGATGGTCAATCATGTCCCTAGCTTCTTGAAAGCCAACTTTTCTACTGAGTTTATTGAACTACGTCCTCAGTATATTTATATTCAAATGATATATATTATTTTATTATAAACCACTTTGTTTACCTTTGTGAATCCTTTATATTAAAGTTAGAGAATCTTGCTGTTAATTTAGAAATGGTTAACAAGCTCTGAATTCCATTTCAGGAACATCAAGTTAGTAAAATAAAATACTTGTGAGAAAAGGATTATTGGGTCAGCTAGAGCTGAGAACTCTTTTGTCTTACTCAGGTGTAGCCCCGAACTTGTAGCCTTTCTACCATCCTGCTTTTAACTTATCTCATTTAATATGGAAAACAATCTCCTACACAATCATTTCAGTTTATTTGTTTTGGGCTTTTGTTCTGAAAGAGTTAGTGAAAACTTTCTTTTGAGTGAATATATTTAATGAGTTCAGCATAATTACATTTAAAATATTTATGTATTCCCAATCAGATAAGGCATTCCAAGTTTATTTTCTCCTGTACAGCAAAGTGCAGTGTTCTTCTTTCTCTTGACTTTGGGTCAAATATTTCCACTTAGAAGTCTTTTCGATTCTACAAAAATATGGTTCTCATAGACTTCTCTGAATTCTATATAAATTCCAATGGTATGTAAGTTCTCAATGCTTTAAGGCAGGAATTAATAATACCTTTCTCACCAATTCTAAACTTAAGCTGACAGGATATGAGGTCAAATGGTATGAGTAAAACACCAGAGATTAAAACATAAGGTTTCCTACCTCCTAGGTCTACATTCAGAGAGGCCTTGGCTGAGGACTTAGAGGTGATGGGCAGCCTCCCTGACAATGATCATGAACAGATGGGATTTGGGAGTCTAATGAAAGAAAGGAGATTAGCCTGAAAAACAAAGTAAATTCATTTAAAGAGAAAGAATAGGCAGAAATAAAGGGACATGGTAGATTCAGTTGAAGGAAATAGAGGACTCAAAAGTGTACCAGGAGACTGCCTTTCTTTGAGGGTGGGTGACAAAAGGGATAACAATGTGAGTGTGCCCCTGTGTGATTAGAAGAGGGAAAGCAGGTAGTCAGGTGGACTACACCAACCATCAGATAAACTTGAGTACGAGTGCCTGGTGACATAGAATAAGCTATGTTTTCAAACTATGGACAGAGATTCAGCAAGTTAAGAAGACTTTTAGATTTTAAAACACTTGAAATACATATGATGAGACTATTTAAATTAATCTGGTTAAGGTAACCTTTTATTTATTTATTATTGTTGTTGTTTGCAGTGGTGGTGGTGGTAGTGGGGTGTGTGTGTGTGTGTGTGTGTGTGTGTGTGTGTGTGTTATCTATTTATAGGCACAAATGTCAAGGCATTTGCATATGGACACAATAGGACAGTTGCATGGAATTGGTTCTCTTTTTACATGGTATAATATGGTTTCTTGAACTCCAACTCCAGTTGTCACATTTGCATTTTCTGGCAGCAAGTGCCTTTGCTATCTTGTTGAACTCTTACTGTATTTCTTAGGACAATGAGTTTATTTGTGATAAATTTAATGAAATAGATTACTAAGACATATTAACATTAGAGAAAAATGCCAGTGTATCATTAGCAAGGAAGCTTTGCCAAACAACCCTGTGAATAAATAAGCAGGAGCCAGTAAGTGCTACAGCTCTCAGAAAACTACATAAGAAGTGCTCATCAAGTTATTTGGATTCAGTAGCTACACATTTTGTTCCAATGTGACACATATCTTGCCAAAGCAGACTCTCACCACTAAGAATCAATTTGCAAATCCTGACAAGGTCAAAGGCTTCAGGGTAAAGGCCACTGCAGTGTGTAAGAAACAATTTCTGTCAAATTTCTCTCTCTCTCTCTCTCTCTCTCTCTCTCTCTCTCTCTCTCTCTCTCTCTCTCTCTCAACAGGTTTCCTGGCTCCATTGGAGCTCAATGTTCTTACCAATCTTGGGAGCAATTTGGTTTCTGACTCATAATAATATCATAGACTGGTTGTGAACTCGTTAGCATGGACTAGAAATCTGGGCTCTTAAAAACAATCTAGGGGGACAACTTTGTCAATGACTTACTAAATAGGATGAGCAGAGTAAACATTGCCTCTATAAATTAGAATGTGGAACAGACAAGCAAACCACTGGGTGTGAGGTGATTTGGGAGTTTCCAAAGTAACATTAGAAACTCTTTATGTTCTAGAGATATTGCCTCAAATTCTACTATCTACATAAAGTATGCAATTTGCATGAAGTAATTTTTCTCCTCCAACAGGGGTTACAGTTTCTAAAAATAACACTTAACTGTTATTTAAGGTGTCAGAGTGCTAAGGAAATTAATTGAAGGGAAACAGAATTGACCTGAAGAAAAAGGTTGGGTGGAAATTATTTAGTTTTGGAAGAGAGGCCTGAGAGCTAGTTTGTTCTCTTTTGCTGGTGAGATTTTACATTTCGAGTTCTAACAGCCAGAGGATGGATCTCTGTCCACCGGGTACAGATGGAGGGATGAAGAATTTAGGCTGGTGCGAGTTCTTTGTGAAATAGGAATTAAAACAGACTTCCCAAGATTGTTAATGTATGACCTCTTCTGAAAAGAAAGATGTCTGTACTCTTAGTGCAGAGGAATTAGGCAGCACCTGAGCTTTCAGGGCAGCAGTCAGACAGTTCTGCAAATCCTTATTTGCATTGCAAGGTTATGCATGCTGTTTTCTAGGGGAGTCTTCAATTGTAATGATGTGTTCTGTTCTCAAAGCAGTATAGAGATGTATTTTTCCTTTATATAATATTTTACATATTAAGGTTTGGAGTCAGTATTAATTTATTTTACAAGCAAACTTGATGGATCATCTTGTTTGTATTTGTAGCCTTATGAGAATGGTAATTGTAAAACTGATGTGCAACTGAAATATATGCACACACATTCATATAAAACAAGTTTCGGTCAGGTGATTGGGATTTTTATTATAAAACAGAGATATTGATGATAAAGTTTTGTTTAATGCAGCAGTTAATGCAATTTAAACAAAATGGCTTTATTTTGGACAAATAGATGATTGGTGGAAGGTTCTTTCTCTCTTTCTTCCTTTCTTTCCTCAACGCCCACTGCCTTATTTCTTTGGTTGCTCCAGATTTGATCAGGGCTCACACATGAACTTATAGCCTCATCACTGGACCACGAGTTTGGGTCCAGCCTAATTTTCAATGACTTCAATCAAACTAGCTTTAGTTCTCACTGGAAAATCAATTATCTACTCATTTACTAATCTTATACATTAGTGTTTCCAAGGAATAAGCAGGCAGCAAGACTCAAGACTTTATGTTCTTTTTAAGGATTCACTCTGAATTGTCAACTAAAACTACCACCCACAGCTGGAATCAGCTTTTCCTTTTTAAAAGTCACAATGGACAGACCCAAGAACAGAACATTCATGTAGATAAAATCCCATCTCCTGCACAGACCTTTCTGGAAGTGTTTTCAAAATGATAGACAAGGCAAGGAAAAGGGGTCTTACAGTCTCACTTATTTCTAAGTTACACTAGGATTTTGATCAGATATCATCTACAGTCTCTAGTCCTACTCATTCATCAGCAATGGCAGTTTCAAGTTAATTAGGAATGCAATTAAGAAGTCGATACACAAAACCCCACAGTGATCAGATTACTAGTGACATAAAGAAGAAACCAAGACAGTAAGATCTGAGTAATGATGGTTACTGGTGGAGACATGTTCATGCAACACACATGCAGAAGATGGATCCCTGCCACCATTTACACATCCACAGCAGCATGCACGGCCAAAAATCAAGCCAAATGTTTTGATCCTTGCATCCACTTTGGTAGCCAAAATAGAATTGGAGTTCAAATATTTAGCCAAATCCAAATTTATCCAGAATATCTCCCAGTTAAATATTACCCTGTGGTAGCTGTAAACCATGCCAGCGGTAAGAATAAGATAGAATACAATTTAAAGGGATTGAAATATAATAGAGGAAAAATAGAGAATGACTGTCATGCAGGCACAGTGTACTACTACAGTAAGCTTAAAACCATACCCCCTGCCATCCAGGAACGTGAAACTAGTTTTAAGGAAACAAAAGAGGAACAAGTGAAGTGATTCTGTTATAGAGCTCTTGGATCATTTTATTTAATCCTGTACTCAAGAGAAAACAAATTCCCTGAAATAGATCATGTGCTTCTTTTACATTGGGATATATTCATCTTGACATTCATTTCTTTCCAAATATTTAGGAAGTATTCACTGTCAATCATTACATTCTTGTTTTTTCAGGATAAAAAGGCATTCTTCATCACTTTGATGGCACAGCAGAGAAAGTAATCATGTCTCCAGCAAAACCAAGCCATGATGTCTCCACCAGGCACCTGGAGTAGCTGAGGGCAGCCAGGAGATGTGGCATCAACAGGGCATACAGCAGGCAACTTAACATGCCAAATACAGGGCTCTTTAAGCACCAGATGGTGAAATTTGAGTTTATACATTACCTTTGACATTTCGACCATTGTCTGTTTTGAGCATATGAGGATAAAAGAGAGAGAAATATAAAAAAGAAGACTAAAATTATGTTAAGTACACCAAACTAGCTTAGTAGAAACAGTCAGAAAAAACGAAATATAAATATAGCAAATGTTGTAGAGCATTAACAAGTAATATGCAATTATCAGCTATAATAAACATTATAAAGAAGTGAAATATTCATGTCATTTAATTTAAACAGTTGAAAGTTACAGATTTTTAAATTATAGCGTTTTTGGGAAAGATCCGCATAGTTGCTGGCAATTGGGTTAACTTACATCCTTGTCAAAAGCCAATTTTTATGTATCCTCAACTGTAGCTTGCAACAAGTCAAAGGAAAAACATATGATATTTTTCAAGTCAAGAATTTTCTATGTAATTAAACCTTAGTATGTGAGTATGGAAAAATGTGAGTATGGAAAGACAATAGATTGCTAATCCGATTTGGCTAGTTTAGAGCAGTTTTATAACTGTCTCCTTATGCTTAACTGTTCTTTACTGTGTACCTTAAAAAATATCAAAGAGTTTTGAATAAGCTATTCTTAGGCAAAACATATCAACGAAGGGCTTTATTGTGTAAGAAGATTTTGCGTTTTCACTATGCAACATAAAACCTAGAATGTTTATAAATTTGTTTATATTAAGACAGGCTGTTTTAAAATCTTGGCATAGAGTGTTTTCAGATTTATTTTGAGAGTAGAAATCTAAATGTTTCCTCTGTGTTACTGAAAATATGTATTAGTATGTATTACCAGCTTTGAAATACAGAAGCTTAAAATAAATGAAGTCATAAGAAACCATTCAAGTCTATACAATGTTTGAGAAATGTATAAATTTCTTGCCGTCTATCTTATCACTATGCATATTCAAAATCTTGGGATACTACATAATTGCTTCAAAGCTTATATTGAAAGTAATTGCAATACTATGGTTTATGGAATTGTTAGAGAAGACATTGCCTTGGTCAGAAGTGTGAGAATAAAATGGGACTTGTAATGGCATTTTTCTCCTCTCTTTTAACAAATCACAAAAAAGGAGCATTGACCAAGATCTTGTTTACACAGAAATAGTTTTACCCTCACAGTGAAATAAATGAGAGGTCTAAATTATTAGTAAAGTAGTAACTGTTTTGCAAGTGGTTAGAAAAAATTTACAAATGGAGCTGGAGGTTAGCTCGGGAGCAGGATACTTGATTATCATTTATGTGACCCTGGTTTGACCCCCAGCACTATTGAAAATTACTAATTGAATACCCTACACACACACACACACACACACACACACCACACACACACACACACACACACACACACACACACACACACACACACACGCTAGCACATTTACTCACTAAACCTATAGGCTATAAAGACAAATGTAAGTAAAGTTAGCATAGAGTTAGTGAAGCTTTGACATTGGGAAAGAATGAGAAGCTTAACATTGAAATGACCTGCCACGCTTTCTCATTTCTTCTATGCCCATCAGTGGTTTGATTTAATACAGTTATGTATTGATTGACTGATTGGCTAAAACTGTTCCAAAATTAAAGTACAAAATACCTGGTGTCATATATTGACAGTAGTGTCTATAGTACCAGCGATATAAAGTGCAGAAAGCAGAACAGTTAGACTCTTCTGCAGTGTTTTGGCAGACTAATTTCATGTTTCTTGAATGTCATGATAAACTAATTGAGGTTTATATTTTCCATGTGTATTTTTTACCTTCCTTTTTATAATACTACATTTTTACTAAGTTTTCATAATGTTAACTTGGAACAGATCTCAGAAAAAGACTGACAGTTCTCTGTAATATATGCCTTAGGAAGGAAAATTCCAAGGTACTTTCCAATAGACAGAAATAAGAGGATTATGTAAAATATTAACTACTAATATACCCATAAAGTATTTGTAGTATTGTAAAGATAGAGTACTTAAGAGGATGGTACTGTGTTGGAATGAGAGCTTCTCAACTCCAACTCTGGTGCCTCTGGGGTTTTATAGCTTAATCATTTTCAAGGATTCATAACACTAAAATCAACAGTGAAGATCTTCTGTCTGCTCTGACTTGTCCTTCACTTCTCAAGTATATAGAGTTATGTAGCCCCAGGAATGGCAATGCCTTCCAAGCCCGTCAGTGGCTTTTAAAGCAACATCATTTTGTGGCTGAAGTACTGTGGTGAATGTTCTGTGAGTTTGTCAGTCTGCAGCCACACACTGACTTGGTATTTGCAGGACAGTGGTACTTTACTGAAAATTGCTTAGCTCAAAGGAGAGAGGAGAATGAAGAACGATCTTATTATTAAGCATCAATCTACATACAGTTCTTGTACTGGGAAATCTAAAAATACCAAAAAAATATCAAGTCGTCCTTTCTTATAATTGTGTAAAGTAATGGCTTGCCGTGAGGTGGCCACCTTAGAGGAAAACAGATGTAAAACTCCATATTCAATACTAGTAAATTTTATTGAAACAGAGGCAAGGTATGCAGGACGTTCTGGGTATGAGAAGTCTGCTTTTCCAAATTTATTACCCTAAGCTCAGTTTCCTATGGGAAAACTCTGAAGACTTAGTGTGCTTGTTAAAGATGAGTATACTAACTGGCAGGGACAAACTAAACCGTGTGCTGTTCATTTGAAACAGCACTGAATTTATTGTAATTCATCATAGGATGCTTTGTTAAAACATCCAGTTATACAGGTTTCATTCGATCATAAAATATTGAACCCAATATTCCTAGGTGGTCTGGAGCATAATTATCTAGCTTGAGAACTATCATTGATTTTATTTTATTTTACTTTTTACTCTTCTCAGAGTATAGATTAAAGTAGATATGCTAATTACTCTTGTAATGTGGTTTCTCCGATTTGTCTTATTCCAAACTCTTCTTTCTATTCTGAGACAGATTCTGTCTCTTATCTGTCTTTGAAGTCCTCCCTCACACCCCTGCCAACTTCTTTTCTTTCAGCTCATCTGTCTTTTTCTACTTCACTGTGCCCTTTAGAAATATTCCCCCACATGACTCAATACTAGGACTTTGGTTTAAATCAACGTATGTGGAGTAAGAAGCTCATTTTATCCTTATGAATATGATATTGGAATAAAGTAGTACACTGGGCTGAGTGCTAAGTCTGAAAAATTACAGGTACAAGATGGTATCTTATATATTTTCACATGCAACCATTATTGATCTATATCTGTATATATGTGTGTATGTGTGTTAATGTGTGCACATCTATACGCATTGGTAACTATAGAATATATGCTAAAATATGCACTACTTTTGAAAATTAACGTTTCCTTTCATTCAGGAAATCATTTGAATCCTCTGGTTTGGAAAGGGAGAAACCAGTGCTTGCAGCTGAGTAATAATTATGGACAGGGAATGAACAACAAAGAGGATTTTATACAGAAAAGGGGGAATATGTATGGTATGGCATGTGAATTAGCAAATCGCCTTAGTGGGAGCAGTCTCTAAGATAGCTAAAAAGTAACTTTTCTCATTCGTTATAATAATTAGAATGCTATAGGACCCACATGAACAGATTTATGTTTTTGAAAAGACAGCTGACAGCAGCTTAGGTGGCAAAGGCACGTGAAGGAATGAGGATTCTGGGAAAGGACAGCAGACCCTTCAAGAGTCTACTTCTGCAAGGGTTGGAAAAGTGTGTCTGAGCATCCAGTGAGGCTACTCTCAGGCTCCTTGGACTGAGCCAACTTTCCCGAAGGTGGAGTCTACTGGAACAGAAATGAAGGAGAGTAATTGCTGGTGGATTAGAAGCCTTTTGAGGAGTGAGGTCATAGGAGCCTCAAAGTTGACTAGCTCTGTGCCCTTCTTGCCTGCCCTGTGGCAGTTGTTGATGTATCTACAAATGGAGTTTGAAACTGGCTCCTAACCTACAGAGTGGCTATCAGATTTAAAAGAAAAGCACTGCTTCCCGCACCCTAACCGCTCAAACAATGTTACCCATTATCACGCTAAAGATAGATTACTTCCTTGGTGACTTTCAAAGCACATCTTTCACTCTGGCTAATTTAGGAACGTGAATCGGGCTAGAGAGAAAATAAATTCTGACTCTGCTTTCCAAATTGCCCAGTGGGTTTCCCCACTAACCTATCCTGCTCTTCCCACCTCTCTCCCACAGCTGATGGTCAATGACACAGTCCAGCGAGGGCACACTGCTCTTTCTTCCAGGGTGTGATTATTTGCTAAACCCAAGAAAATTAATTATGCTTAAGATGATAGAATTCATCTCCTAATCATATCTTAAATTAGGGATTAATTAATTAACACACCAGGAAGCAGGCTGATAATGGTTACACTGTTTCAGAAACACCGATAAAGAAGCCAGAAGAAACCAAATTACTCACTAGGGTTCAAAGAGGAAACAAGAAAAAAATTCTTAATGCAAGACTCATGTTTTTAATAGCTTTAATCACATTTCTTCTGTGAAGAAACAAATTACCATTCAGTTTTGAAGCAATGTAAAAATAAATTTCCATTACCCAATTAAAAATCTTTCCATGTTACATACCTTCACTGGCATGTCGATCTCTAAATATGTTCTTGGGGTGGACACTGAACCCTTCTATATCATGAACTGAAGATGCCCTCCGTATGCTACAGAGGCTCTCCCTTGATCTGGAGTGTGTTAGTTGGGAACTTGACTGCAGCATGTCAGGGTAGAGGCGGTCCCATTGCCTTTTGGGAGAGGAATGGTCCAGAGGTCCTGATATGTTCACTAAAGGAGAACACTGGCTAGGCTGTATCAAGGCTTTCGTATCATCTGCTTCAGAGGGACTGCAGCTTTCTTTCGTGGGAGACTTAAAGTGCTTCATGGCCACAGAGTCATCGCTGTGTTTAGAAGAATCAATGACTACCACATCCGGGTCTTCCTGTGGCAAGGACTGCTTTCTGTATGTTAGAACTCTCAGACCAGGAAATTTGAACCCAAAAAGTTTCCCTACAAAGGAAGAAAGAAAAAAGTATTCTCATATAATGAATATATACTTTAAAAATAATAAACATAATCAACTTACATTCAAATGCCATATAAAAATAACTGTTAATCTATATTTAAATAATTCTCCTTCAATAAGAAATACTGTAAAAAAAAAACCCTAAGAACAATTTTGTACATATACAAACACACACACATATATATAATTTCCTTTGGATAATTACAAAACATCCCAATGACATGAAAACATTATTTACATGACACCACGGGGCCTTTAGCTTTTACAGATTAAAAACATGTATTCAGTAAACACCCACAATTTATATATAAAAAGAGAACCAACATCTTTATCAAGGGCTAGAAAGAGGAATGACTAGGTATATATGGGATGGTAAAGGTATTGATAAAAGTAGAGAAAGACATGAGCTTAAAGTGGGCTTGATACACTTGAAGATGTCTTCAGTAGCATTTTAATTAACAGTTTTGTAACTGCAATTGTAATTTAATAGTATTGTAACCAAATAGTATTTTATCTTTAACAGTTTTGTAAAACAGTTCAGTTTGGGTAATAAAAAGGGAGATAGATTGTATACTCACAGTTTCTCAATACACCTGGAAGTATTGAAAAGTTATAGGCTGCCCAAGAGATGTGAAGGTAAGAATTTATTTATTTGTTTGTTCATTTATTTATTTATTATTTGTCACACTTGTTGTTATTTCAAAATCTAAGAATGTGATATGCGATGGTGCACTTACATCAGAGTGAATGATACATTGAAAACTATCCAAATATAAACAATTGAGTGAATATTATTTAAATTTAATTGTAATTAATTTAATTGCAATTAAATATAATGAATTTAAATAATAGCTGAATAAATAGAAATTAAAGAATCCACTATTAAATTAACTAAATAAACATACTAGTAGTAGATCTGTAATTTAAAATAGACAAAAATTATCTTTTCTCCTTTTAATTTAGCAGGAAATGGGGGGAGAGAACACAAATTTATCCTAACTACTGTGGGGAGGTTGATGGGATTGCAAATTCCTGCAGACCCTTTGGGAAGTTATCTACTGAAATGAGAAAGAAAGTTCATATTTCACCTGACACAACAATTTATATTTAAGATTCAAAGACACAGAAGCAGAAACCAACTGAGTTTTTATTAAAAGGAGATTGATTGAAAAACCCTAGCAACTTATACTGTACTATGAGAGGCTTGAGATGCTAGAAAATTTGCATGCTTTAATGAAAATGTTCAAATGTATTCTTAAGAATAACTTGTTTTGACCTCGTATACTTATGATACTATTTTAAAAAAATCCCCAAGAATTTATTTGTTTATATAAATTGGATGGCAACAGAGGAAAACATGAAAAAACACAATCTGAACTCATACTGTGGATTTGCTTAGTGAGGAGGTTGAAAGCAAACAAGGGGCATTACATCCACATCCTTTTTATTTGCATCTATTGTTGCCTTTGGAATGTCTTCAAAAATAGAAATTAAAAGGTAATAAAAACAAGTAAACTTCGGTCTTCAAAGAAAACAAAAAGCTGAGAGCACTTAGACAGTAATCTGTTACCCAAAGATTCTCTAATGTTTCCAAGAAAACCCCCAATTTGAAACTTGTAATGCTTGCTGAGGAGTCTAGGTCTGCAGAGGAGTTTACTGTCATTCTGGGTGTTTAGCTCATGTCTGTAGAGAACAATATTTTCCACCTTGTTTTCTTATTTAAAAATCATGGATAGCGGCCACCACAGGCATTGTGGGTTTATATTGCATGAACTTCTCAATCCATTGAAGATGGTTATAAAACACAAGAAAACACACTCTACACTCAGGAGCTTCTCTCCGTTTTGAAACCATGCTTAGTGAATGGTGTTATCTATCCACATATTTTTAATTCTCTTCTTAATTCAATCACTGTAATCTTCAGCCCAGATTTCTACTCTGAATACTAAACCTGCATATTAAATGTTGGCAATGGTCCCTCTTAGAGTGTTACAAGTTACCCCATATTCTTAGTACAAATTTCAATCTCCTAATACAGACCTTCAAACTCATCCATTTTTTTCAGAGCAAATGACATTGCAATCTATCTAGTTGGGTAAGTCTGAGACTTGAGGGTTATCCTCAATACCATTGTCTGATACTCCCATCTTCTACAACCCACAATAATGACATCCTGACTACATTCACTTCACTTCCAATCATCTTTGTGATGTTTATACTTTTTTCCATCTTACTGCTTTCCTTCATCTAATGAATGGTTGAACTGATTTCTTGTCGTAGGATGGTGATCTCTTTTACATCACCAGCAGTGCTGACCATAGCCTAAAGACAAGTTTTCTATTTTAAAACATTCACATTGGATGAAGTAGACTATTTTTATTTCCCTCCATAATTTCTTACTTAGTAAATGCATATAAATCTCTACCCTACTCTTTAGTTCTCCCCTTATGCCCTAGAATTCAGCCATAATGACATTTTGACGTCCTTTGACGTGGACTGGAGGCCCACATTTCTTTCAGATTCATGGCTCTTTTCTGTAAGATCTTGTCCTTCTGACTACTTGGTTCATCCTTTAGGTAGACCCCAGATTAGCTTCCTTAAAGAGGATTTTCCTTCCCTCTGAACCAGGTTGAAATCTATTCACAGTTTTCACCACATAAGATAATAATACACACAGTGATTTCCCGATTAACATTCTTATACCTCCATGTAAGGAAGGCCTTGTTTCTATTGCCTCAGTTCTGACAAGATGCCTGAGTATGGAAAGTCGAATTTTATAAATACACAATAAACTCAATTGATAATGTATTCAGCTTGGATTAGAATCTATAATTACTCTGGTCATTATAGTTGTGTAATCTTAGCATCCTAGAACTGTGTTGACTCTTATGTGCTTTACAATTGAGTAGAACTAAACAAATCATGGGGACTCTATACCATGCCCTGTCTTCCCGACCAAATCTTATTATCAATTTCATCCTTTTAGACATGGTTTAAATTGCTTCCATTTTGATTGTTAAGTTTACACAGAAGAGTTCTGATGCCCTTTATCATCTAGAAAATATAGATAAAATGCTTGTTGGAGAACAATCTACAATTAAGCAGACAAATTTGTTATGCCAACTTTTCACCTGTAGTCTAGTAGTTAATAAAGCTAAAAGAAATTAAAATAGGATTTATTTTCCTGGTAAAATACTATGACATAATATAAGTATATTGAACATTATATTGTGGATTAATATACAAAGATGAGTGCAAGCAATCTGCTCAATAAGATTAAATATGGGGGGAAGACTATGAGGATTTTGAAAGCATTTTTACATATTTCTACTAACCATTTTTATATGCTCACACAAATTACCAAGTTAAAAATCAGTGAGCTGCATCAAAATCATTTGATTAGTTTTTAATGGATATGAAATTGAGTTAGAGTTTACAAATCAATTTTGCAAGTTTTATTACAATGCGCTGAAGTTCAGTGCCTACTTTTACTCATCTTTCATCTGTTACATTACTCTCTCCTAGGGAACACCCAGTAGCTCTTTGAAATTAATGATCGTATAGGCATTTATTCTGCTGCTGCATTTTAGTCATATCCAAGGTGGTACAGATGGTCTTTTCTGCACCACTGGGTTAATATGACCATGTTGTATTGCATTACAGATTTAGTTGTCTCCATGTAGTTCATGCGGAAAGAATGCACATTGAGAAATTTGTGCTCTGCTATACTTCCTTAAGGGATAGAATATAAAACATAAATAAAAGTAACTGTTGTGGCTTTTAACTCTGCAAATCATCTTGGGAGTCTTCATATTATATTAAATTTATTTTCTTACTTGAATAATTAGATTCTATTTAGTCTCGTGTCCACCCAAATAGTAAACCTGAAATAAGAAAAAACTCAATATTTTTCACAACTCATACATTGTCAGAAATAAAAGAAAACACTGATAAACTGATTACATGGATGTAATTTAGTTTAAACACATAATTTAAGCAACAAGTGGTGCTGGTAGTTATGAAGATTGGTAACAGTCTTGGGGAAAAATTAATATTCTTGCAAAAATGTCCTCCTAGGTTTTTTTTTTTTAATTTATCTTTTTTTTTTTTTTTTTTTTTACAGTCCAATCTTTTTCTTTCTCCTGGTCTACTGTCTGATAGTTCCTCTTCCCATTCCTTCTTCCCCATCTCCAAGAGGATGCCCCCCGCTAAGCCTTTCCACTCCCTGGGGCACCAAGTCTCTTGAGGGTTAGGAGCATCTTCTTTCACTGAGTACAGACCTGGCAGTGCTCTGCTGTATGTGTGTCAGGGACCTTATCAGCTCGTGTATGCTGCCTGGTTGGGTCCACCAGGCTTTTAACCACTCACATTTCTTGCAACAGCAAGTTCTTGTTTCCTTTGTTCCATTTATTACCATTTTACAAACTTTTAGGACACTGAAAATCTAATAATTTTACAACAAAAAGCCTGTATGTGCTTAAAAGTATATACCTCTTGCCTGATTGTTCCCAGTTGAGTTAAGCACCAAGAAGAGATATTCTTAAGTATAAATGGTAATGAAAATGGAGAGCAACCTGGGGTGTGGTGAGGATCTTGAGAGAAGGGAGGGAAGTGGGGCAGAGAGTTTTGAAGGCTGTCCAGTGTATCTGATTTCTCTTAGTGAAGGATTGGGGTGGGTTAGACTGCATCATAGAAAGCAGGCTGTTGCTGGACTATGGTGGAGCAACTCTTTAATACCAGCACTCTGAGAACAGGTGAATCTCTGTAGGTTTGAGACCAGCTTGATCTATAAAGTGAGTTTCAGGACAACTGGGACTACATAGAGAAACTGTGCCTCAAACCAACAAATAAACAAACAGAAAAAGAACAGAGGAAGGAAGGAAGGGAGAGAGGGAGGGAGGGAGGGAAGAAAGAAAGAAAAGAAAAGAAAAAGAGACAAAGAGAATGAAAACAGGTGGTATAAATATTTTCATGGGAATATACTCAGGAGCAAACTGTCAGGAGGGACTGGGAAGAGCTAAAGTCAATTGTCTAAATGGACCCAAAGCTTCAGCTGAATCTTCAGGGAGGACTTGGAGGTGGAGCTCTGGCTCTAGCTTAGAATTGCTGCTGTTGGTAGATTGCTCTCAGGCCTTAACTCATTTCTAACTCCCCCTGATCTCCATAAACTAATTTAAGACTCAAGTCTTCAGGATTCCAGTGTGATCTTAAACTCTCTGCTGTTCATTTGAAGCCTCTTGTATCTCTGTATCACCCAGTCACTGACAGTAACCATCCATCCCTTTGGGAGAGGACATAACCCTGTGTAAGCCTATTCCTGCCAATAAATAGGATAGTCAGACCTCCGAAGAGGCTGTTAGGTATTCATGAAAGTTCATTACTAGAGCCATTAGTCCCACCATGTGTACTGTTTGGTTGGTGGTTTTGTCCCTGAGAGCTCTGAGGGTACTCGTTAGTTCATATTGTAGGGGAATGCCAAGGCCAGGAAGCAGGAGAGGGTGGGGTAATGGGCAGGAGGAGGGGGGGGGAACAGGGGTTTGTTTTTGTTATTTTATTTTATTTTATTTATTTTATTTTGGAGGGGAACTTGGGAAAGGAGATATTGTATGACATGTAAATAAGAAAACATTGGATAAAAAAAATCAAGTTCATTACTTTCAGTATTTTTGCTATCACAATCAAGAACAAAGTGTTCGGTATGAAGAGGGAGAAAAAGAGTCCATATTCTATTCTGAAAAAAAAAAGTTGTCATAAATGAATTGTATTATCAATTATTGAATGTAAGAAATGAATAGGTTTCTGTAAGTTCAGGATATTCACACACTTAACACTTGAATTGAAAGCCTTAAAAGCCAGTGAGAACAGTTCTCTAGTTTAATAAGCCTGGATACGTGGAGGGACATGAATTTAATCCAGGCAAATACAGTAAAAGATCAAACTTGATGGGAGAAACAGAAAATGACTGACACATCAATCAGCTTTTTCTTTTTATGGAGAGATCTGTGATAGAAGCACCTTGAAACGAGACGAGTTTTTTCCTACTGCTAAGTGAAGGATGTGGTATGTCATCGAGGGGATATGAGAACAAGCCAGAATATTGACAAGGAAGGTTTTCATTAGCAGTTAAATTGGGAAAATAATTTTCAATATGTACTGATCAACTAACTATCCTGAATAATGAATGATAAATGGACCAGTATAGCCAGGGCAGTTTTGGTACTAGTTATTAAAACAAAACAAAACATTTTCAGACCCCAGAGTCCACTGGCAGACAGTAAAGCTGAAGTTAAAATTGGGGTCTTTTAAAAGGAGTAGATGTAATTAATAAAGACAGGTAACACTAAGAAAAACCAAACCAAACCAACCAACCAACCAAACAAACAAACAAACAAAAAACCCACGATCCTACAAAGGAAAGAACAGTGAGCCATGGACAAATTGGGATCTTGTAGTAATGTGAGTCTCAGTGTGCTGTGTGGAGGTTAGGGGGCAGGTCGGGCTGCAGCAAGACATGAGAATAGTAACAGCAGCAGCAGCTGCAGCACCACACTCCTCTCTGAACATGTTAACACTGCTGCTGGTGTATGTCCCCATCATCATGACAGCAAAGAGGCAATAAACAGATTTAGACAAGGGAGATAAGCAAGAAGACAGGGTAATGAGATGTACTGCTGTTAACCACTCAAGGTTAGAATCATTCAGTAAGGAGACACAGAGGTTGAATGGAACACACCAACATTGCATAGGCTTTAATTAGATCGCCATGTGCTTAAAATAACCACTGAATCAATAAGAGCATGGTTTTACCATACTGTTATTTAGTATCTCTTGGGTATATATACATCTCCCCCTCTCCAAATTCCAAGTTAAAGAATCAATTCCGGTCTCCTGGAAGTGAAAATATTTACCTTAGATTGATTCTGGATGCTCATGCAGCCATCATGCTGATGGGGACTCTGAACAGAATGTTCAAAACATGAATGAGAAATAGTCCAGTTTCCCAAAAGCTGTATGACTACAGACTGTCTCTGATTTTCATGTTGCTAGGTAACAGAATATTCCATAGGATGCTCACAAGTGTCCCCTATGAGGGTATGCTTTTGCTGACCTGGATGTTGATCAACATCTATTCTTAACAAAGTACATATTTTTTTCCCAATCACAAGGTCTTCCATTGATCTTAGATAGATGTTTTTGTCTATATAATAGGGAGACTATGGCAAAATTTAATTAAAGTTCTTCTCTATTTGTTTTTGCAACAATGTCGTGGTTCCTTTTTTTCTATATTGAATGTAATCCTTAAAGAAGAGACTTTCAAAGGAAAGATGAAAATAAACATTAGTTACATTGTAAAACCTTTAATTGAATTCCACTGAATACCAGATGGTTTCTATAGTAATGTGTGCTGGTTAGGGAATTCTGTATCAAAATTGCAGCTTCTCATCATTGAATTAAAGAATGATTTTCAGCTCCAGTGGAGACTTGAAAAAGCATGGTGGAAGTCTTTCTGCAAATGAAACACATGGAGCATTTCTTTGTTTCTTACTTGCTTGGGGTCAGAAAAAAGACACAAATTTGAGGAGGTAATATAGCTGGTGAGATGAATGTATGCTTTATGTGTTAATTATCTTGAGTGAGTCCAAAACATAATAAATATGGTTTTAGTGGCTTAAATTAGATAGATGAGTGACTAAATTATCAAATGGTTTTTGTATGTATAAGTTTAGTTTCAGTTGAAGCTTTTAGGATAACTTAAACTTTCAGTAAGAATAATAGTAAAATTTTCCCCAGAAGATATAGTTGATAGTTTTTAAAAATAAGTGGATCTTTTAAAGATGATTAAGTGGAAAAGCTCACCTCTGAAAGTTTTTATCATAATAAACATTTGAAGTCATTTTATTACAGGACTTATATTTGATTTCACTTAAAATTATTTTATTTTAGTATTAGTTAACTTAAACCACGGTACCAGAATGGCTTGTTTGATATACACAGATTATTGACTTTCTATGTTTCTGAGTCAGCAGTTCTGATGCAGATTTCAAAAAGTTGCATTTTCAAGCATGTTGCATGTTTCATAGTACTGATCTTACCTTGTAAAGAGTTATAACCAGAGAGATCTTATTGATGTCAAATCAGTAGAAAATAAATTAAGCATTTCATGTTAAAAACATATGCATGTATTTTTGTTGCACAAACACACACAGATACTTAATATTGGTAAAGGATTTGTAGAAGTATAAGAAAGAATATGTTGCTGCTTTAAAATCGAGCTTAAGGGTCTCTGGTTACATGAAATTAGATTAATATTCTTTAATTTCCTATAATCAACACTTCTCGTCTACTACTGACTTCTCAATTCATTATAGTGTATATTTTTAAAAAATTAGGAATATAATATTCCTATTTTTATTATGGCTTATTGGGTAAATAGATGTACCCAGTGTGACAGTAGATCAAAGTCTGAAGTGTTATGTTCCCGCAGGAGCATGACCATGTAGATTTGTTTGCATGAGGTGGAATTTCTATAGGAATGAGTCTTTTGAAATAGATATGGTACAAAAATGACAACATCCTACTAGACAACACATGAAAAAATGTTATTTCAGTTAAACTCTACAAAGTATGAGAAGCCATAGAAGATGAAGCTAATGAAATCATGGAAATCACTCTGATTTAGATCTTTGTATTATATATATATATATATATATATATATATATATATATATATATATACATATATATATATATAAATTTGGAGTTTTACATTTTAGACAACAAAAAGATATTGTAAAGGAGAGAAACAGTAGACTACTGCAATCTGCATGTGGCAATGTTTCATATAATATTGGAGAGAAGAAGCTGGAAGAAGAAATTACATTAATGAAACCATTATCTTAGCTCAGATAAGGTGTGCTAGAGCTCTGAGTAGAATAATTGTAGTGAGATATAGGTGACAGATATTGGAAGATGTGATAAATATATTTGATCCTCCCTTTTCATGGGAGATAAGAGGAATCAATGGAAGGAAAAGCTTAGATGATTAGTTAATGACAACATCCAAGATGATGAAATAATTCTGAGTGAGAAAAGAGATGTTAAGACACATCTGACTTGAAAGGTTAAAATTTCAGAAGTACCAAAATATTCCAAAGAACATACCCAGTGACTATTGGATATATGAAGCTCTAAGACAGTAGTTCTCAACCTGTGGGTTGTGACCCTTTTGAGAGGTGTCGTATGACTGACCTTTTCACAAGGGTCATCTAAGATCATCAAGGAAGTGAGCATATGCTGCTGAAACAACTGTTCACCTTAAAGAAGTAGTGAGTATGGTTGCCTAAAAATAAAATGAAGACAAGATGGGAGTCTAACTCACCTATGTAAAGGATCATCTAGACTGTAAATATAGAGAGCTCAGCTAGGCTGCTCTGTGGAATGAAGGGAAAAGTAGAAACAGTGGTGCATGTGTGGCTCAAACATCTACAGCAAGAGGCAAATTATAGAAACCAAGAAAACCCAAATATACACAAAACTAAAGGAAATATGTGTAGAGCACAGTGAATAGAATAACATGGGCCTTGTCTAAAGGATGGCTAGTATTCTGTGCTGGTTTATAAAGAACATTTGGGGTGTGTAGCTAGATACTCAAAAGAGTGACAGCCAGATATCCTAATTTTAATGTGTAATATTCAATTTTTAAATGTTGGCAACAAATTCAACTAATTAAAACTTTTAAAAAAACATGATGTGTTATAAACAAAATGTGTCTGTTGAAATGCAGGCTATTTATTCTCAGCAGCTTGAGTATGAGCAACAGAGGAAGAAGCCAGGAGAAAACATTGGCATGGGAGGGAGACCCTGGGGAGGATGGTTTTGAAGGAGCAGGATAGTATGGATCCTTAGGGGATTATGTAAGTTACACTTAGGAGTTGTCAGCCAGCGGTGGCCTACAGTTGCTGAGGAATTTCCACTCAATGGCCTTCTTCACCTTTGCTGTGGGCACAAGAAGAAAAGTTTTCTTTGGTGCAACACAGGAATTGACTTGAGGGCAGGGTTATAAGAACTATAGAGAAGGTTGGAAGTGCCTTCTCTAGGTAATGGGAAAAATAAGAAAAAAATCAGAAAAAAAAGAGCCTCTCAAATAGAAATTTGAGATGTGTAGTCAATTAATATCTTGATCAGATAATTTTTCTAAGAATGAAGAGAACTTGGAGCTTGTAGTGTCTTAGAAAATGCTCCCAAATTATGGCATCAACTCAATATATCATTTGACAGTGAATGACGTAGATTTAAATTTAGACTCACAGGATTACACTGATGAAGAAGTCTAAATGTTTGAGATTTTCCTGGTAAAGTAAACATTAGAGGAACTTTAAGATCTGATCAAACAAGATAAAAATATATGCATTAATTTTTGTTTGGTATTAGTTTATTTTCTTGTTGCTATGACAAGATGCCCTGACAAAAGCTAGTTAAGAATGAAAAGATTTATTATGGTTCACTTTTCAATCACTGTCTTAAATGATGGGAAGTCATGTATAATCAGTAAGCAGTCAGCATTGAGTGCATGTGGTCAGCTGATTTTCTCATTTAAGGTAGTCCAGATCCTATCTCTGTGGAATGTCGTCTTCCACAGTGGGCAGGTCGTTGTCTCCCACGGTGGGCAGGTCTTCTCACTTTAATTAACCTAATGTAGATAATACAGGGATAGTATGCTCCAGACATGCCCAAGACATATCTCCTAGGAGATTCTAGTTCATATCAAATTGACTATTGAGATTATCACAATCAAGAATTTTATTCAATTTTTGATTTCTGAATGTTCTTAAGAAGTTTTAGCAAACTCTATCATTTCAGTTTTTAAGGTTATTTTACATACTATACTTAAAAGAAAAAAATAACTTTGTATTTTATTATTATTGCATTGATTCATTAAATGGATCCATTTGCTAATTTGATAGGCATACTCACTAATAAAAGAATTTCCTTATCCACATGTTTCACTGGAGGACATGAATATTCAATTTGTATCTGATCTTGTATCCTTCGCAGATAATATTGTGAAAATTTAGTTATTCTGGAAATATGCTTGCTTTTCATATGTTGGGGCTCCAGAATCTAAAGTTAGTATTTTTTCCTGAGAATGTTTATTACTCTAGTCCATAGGAAGTCTCCCATTTTATAACATCTCTTTTCTATTGAACAGATAACCTTGTTTTTTTCCCTTAATAATCTCAATTTAATAATATTTGCACTTTTAAGAAGACAAATAATTTATAGAAATCTGACTTTAATATACAGTAAATGGAAAATTTTCTCCTTTTCTTTCTTCTTCTTTCATTCTTTATCTCATAATTATATACACCATATTTTCATCAGAAATTAAGCATTGACAAAAGGAAAATATGAGTTTTAAGTGTGTTTTAGTGTACTTATCATATGTTAGTGCAACTGTACTTTTTGACTAGTTTGGTTGATTCACATGTTGGTAATTGGATTATGGACTTCAAACTAACAATCTTACTATGTGTTCTACCATCTCGGATTCTTGTTGAGGTCTTTAACTAGAATTTGATCTTCTTGATGGAAAGTTCCAAGTAAAATTATCCAATTCTATTCTACAAATCCAAAGTCAAGATGCTTTATCTAACTTATCTTGGCTCTTATTAAACTATCTACTTGTGCAAATGTTCTCTTCCAGCTGTTTATCTTAGCTTCTGTTAAAATGTTTGCTTGGACAAAATCTTCTCAGGCAAATGCAGAGGAATATACCAGGGTGTGATGTTTACCTTCAAAGTGCCTTGCCCTAAATGCTCAGGCTACACTTAAGTCCCACCTGGCTGGAATGGAGAGTTTTAATTGGCTATAAACTGTGCTTGTAGACATCTCTAGTGGGCTACCTGTAACAACATGTGTTTTTTCAAAGAGATCTGCTTGTTAAATCAAGCAGAAAACTATCCAAATTTCATCTTTTTTTCTTCCTTCCTTCTTTATTTCCTTCCTTTCACTCTTCCCCACTTCTTCCATGGCTCTCTTTTTTTCTGTCTCTCTATCAAAAGATGCTTTAAAGAGCCAAAGCTATTATTTTGTACTGACAGTAAAATTTTATTCTCAAAGGAATAAATCATTAGGGTTTGTCAGAGATAAGACATAATATGCAATGCTATCAAGCAAAATTTTGGTCTTTTGAACTTTTCTACTTGATTTAACAATCAATTCTTCAAAGTCTGACACAATGTTAAAGGAAATGAAGGACAAAATGACAAAGGGTATAAGTGAAATCAGTGCACTGGCTGTAAATAATCAGACTTTGAAAAGTCATAGAAACAACTGTATCTGCATATGTTTTACTCTCTTCAGTAATTTCCTGTGTGGGTGACAGCTATAGGGGAACCACACATATTTACAAGATAAGGAACAGAGTCTCTACTGGTTTTGCCAGTACTTTCCCATGAGATGCCAATCTAACTGAACATAAAATCACATGGACCATGTTTGGATTCTGGGAGCTGTTGTGTAGAATCATTTCTATTTAAGAAACCAAGGCATCTAGAAGGTCACAAATGCCAGGGAAGCAAGGGGTTCCCTGGCCCCAACAGGGATGACATTAGCTGAAATAGCCAACAAAGAGGAGATAGAACCTGAAGAGACCATCCATATCCAGTGGATAGGCACAGCCACCCACCCATCTCAAAAATTTTAACCCAGAATTGTTCCTGTCTAAAGGAAATGAAAGGAATAAGAGTGGAGCAGAGACTGAAGGAAAGGCTACCCAGAGACTGCCCCACAAAGTGATCCATCCTACCTGGAGACACCAAACCCAGTCACTTGCTGCTGGCAAGAAGCTCTTGCTGACAGGAGACAGGTATAGCTGTCCTCTGAGAGGCTCTATCAGCATTTGACCAATACAGATGCAGACACTTGCAACCAACCATGGGACTGAGCACAGGAACCCCAATGGAAAAGTTTAGGGGAAGAAATGAAGGAGCTAAAGGGAATTACAACCCCATAGGAAGAACAACAATAACAACTAACCAGGCCTCCCAGAGCTCCCAGGGACTAAACCACCAACCAGGGAGTATACATGGAGAGACCTATGGCTCTAGCTGTATGTGTAGGAGAAAATTGCCTTATCTGGCATCAATGGGAGGGGTGGTCTCTTATAGAGGCTCCATGCCTCAGTGTACAGGGATTGTAGGGTGGTGAGGCAGGAGTGGGTGGGTGGCTAAGGGAGCACCCTTATAGAGGCAGTGGAGGAGGAATGGACTAGGGGATTTAGGGAGTAGAAACCAGGAAGGAGGACAACATTTGAAATGTAAATAAATTAAATAAACAAAAAAAAACCCCTAAGGTGTCAATTCAACATTTGTATTTCAGTTTTAAATGAATGCATTTTTTTCTAAACACTACCCTCTGCTATAGTGTGGGTGTGTCCTCTATTTCTTCCATTCAGATGAAAGGCTCTACTATACACTCTTCCATTGGTAAAATGAAATATTAGAAAAGATGGTTAAAAAATAAAGTAGGTATTCATTCCTTATATAGGCAACCTAATGTTCATGGATATTCACAAATACAGATATTCATGGCAGATAAGGTGGGTGTCACTGAAGTTTACTCTCATAGACCATGCAGTGTGACTGAATGGGATAAGTAGAGAATATAAGTTGAAGTGGATATCACCTTAAAGGCACAATTCTAGGATTCGATTATTTTTTACTGTAGCTTAATTTGTTTCAAAATATATATTTTGGAAAATTGATGAATTACTGATTTTTTCCAGAAAATTTCTCAAATGTGGTATTTTTCAGGGTGAAAATTCAGGATATTGGTATTATTAAATACTAATATTATATTAATAACATTATATTAATGTTAATATTAATTTATTTGCTTCTTTCTTTGGTTTAAGAGAAAATTAAATTTATACTGCTATTTTGACTTGGCAAAGGAAGTAATTTGATACTATGATAAATATTTAATTGTTTGATTTAGTATTAAGCCTAGGTTTATACTACAGGTGGGGACATGCTGTGACTCATGGACCACAAGCTTCACGCAGCCAGGATAACAATGAAAAAAAAAAAGCCATAAAGTGTTATGCTTTGTTTGTTTGTTTTTAGATCATGGTGGTAGTAGTGATGTGTGTGTATATGTGCATACATCTCTGTGTGTGTGCATACGTAAATATGTGTGTGTATGAAATTAAAAAAAATCCATCATATGATTGTCAAGCTTGAACATTGTAGATAAGAGTGCTGAATTATAATGTCAAGAGTTTGCTAGTGCTGGGCAGTGGTGGTACATACTTTTAATCCCAGCACTTGGGAGGCAGAGGCAGGCGGATTTCTGAGTTCGAGGCCAGCCTGGTCTATAGAGTGAGTTCCAGGACAGTCAGGTCTACATAGAGAAACCCTGTCTCAACAAACAAACAAACAAACAAACAAACAAAAGAGTTTGCTAGTGGACTTAGGATGATGGCTCATTCAGTAAACTATATACACAACACCCATCCACACACACAACACACACACACATACACACACACAAATGAGGGCTTGAGGTCTACCTTCAGAACCCATGTGAAAAATCTAGATGTAAGAGTTAGGGAAAGAGCTTTATTAACAAAGTCTTGTTGTGTGAGCTTGACCTGAATTCTGACCCCCAGAACATA
>JADRCD010193835.1:0-10243 GCA_019843815.1 Montemys delectorum
GACAGAAACTCAGTAACAAATGATATTGGGTCCAGAATCTACCGTGTTATAGGAAAGATACAATTGATGGATCCAGACCCAAGGAAAGAGGTTTTACTTTGCTACACAAAGCTATGATACTTCTGTACCCCCTGCTGCTGTCCTCTATTTATTTCCTAGTCTCACCTCCTACTACTCACTCGAGGTAGAAAAGGAACAGAGGTATTGTGCAGGACCTCATTGTCTTTCATGCCTCTTGTATGCAGTGCTTTCAGAAGTCTCAACCTTAAGTAGAAGTTTAGCTAAACCACCCAAGTCAATGTGTTGATTCTTTTCTGTGGATAGAGATGGGAGAAACTGTTAACACAATTGATTGAGGTCATAAAACAGAAAACCACTGTGAAAATATGACTTCAGATGCCTTGTGTATCTTCATAAGGATAGATAGAGAAAGCAAGAAGATGGCATGGATTCTGTTGGCCTCTCTTACCAGTTATCCTTGTGATTAGTTGCATGGATCTTTTGTTTAATCAAAGGAATTAATCCTTCCAGCACGCTGCTCCATATACACTGGGATTTAGACTCTTTTTGTCTTTCTACTTGCTGTCTACAAACTCACCTCTTCTTACCCTTTTTAGACATGCCTTCTCTCCATGAAAAATGCTTGCTCTTGCCTTTATACACCTATCACAGTTAGTCATGTTACTACCAAAGTATATTTCTATTTGCATTTACATGCCTGCCTCATATTTACTTTTACGATGATTTCCTTTAGGTCTCAGATATTTATTTTATTTATTGGACTTCCAATGCCTATCTACCACCTGTCCTGATTACAATGGACATTCAATAAATGAGAACCCCATTTTTATTTAACTAGAGTGTACCCAAAATTTTTTGCTGCAATGACACTATCATTTCCATAGGTTTTGATATAATGCATGAATTATAATTTAAATCAACACAGCCAGGCATAATCCTGTGCTGTGCTGAAGGCAACAATGAAGACCCCTTGGACTTGGATCTATTTTTCTTCCCCATAGCCTGTGTTAAAATGGAGCATCCTGGAACTCTCTCTGAATAGAGAAAATTGTGCAGAATGAACTCTTTTTGCATCTGGTCTCTTTACACATGGCTTCTTGCACAAAGGCATCAGAGTGACCTATATAGAAATCTTGCCCATAAAAAGACCTTAGAGGGCAGCTGAAGATAGCTTATCCACCCATTAGTACAAGGATTGGTAAGTGAGTTTATTAGGAAAAACAGACAAGGTAAGGGATGCACCAAGCAAAGGCCTTAAGGCAGAGCCAGTGCCTGACTCTCTTCTTAGCCTGCCCCATATGCCGACTTACAAAGGCTTGTCCTCAGTGAGAATTCATCTGGGACACTGTCTACATTTATCTGTGCATATTTGTGAAAAGGTTACATAAATGAATTAGTGTCACTTATGAAGTTCATACTACTTTTTCAAATATTTTTAGAACTCTTAGCTATCTCCCTGTCCATATAAAAGGTGTCTTTCTATGTAATAGAAAAGAGATGAAAATATGTACAGTAGAGCTGTAGTATGATCAAACCCCACGTTACCACTAGAATCACACTAATTCAAACTGGCTATGTATAGATTACAGAGACTCCTTTTTCTAGCTTCAAGGTCATGAACTGTTTACTTGACACTATGGCCATTGGATTCTTAACCTATACAATGAGAGCTATAAGTTGTTGAATACTTCAAGAAAAAATATATACAGATTTTGAGATCAAAATGGGGCTTTGACAATATGAATTTTACCAATCACAATCCAAACCCAACATCCTGAATATGCCAGGATAGTTCTGCAAAGAAAGTAAGCAAAGTATTTCCTACAGAATGCTGAAATCTGTCAGTGTAGACACTATGAGACTAATCCCCTATTCAAGTTCTTAGCTGATTTCAAATTTGCAATTTAAGAAGTAATGCTCAGCACAGAATGGGAGATGTCTCTGTGAGGTATAATGTAGGCTGGAGGGAGGGGGTACTTCTCAGAGGAAAGGACACCTCACATGTGAGGAGATACAAAGCCAACTCACCTGATGAGATTTGAGCATCAGGCCACTGAGGTGTGAAAGGTGGGTCTGGAGAGTGGAAGAAAAAGCTACTGTGGGCTCTGCTGTGTGGGAATTTGTGGGCTTAGAGAGCAAAGAAGGGATTTCTGGTAAAGAGCATGGTCAGATGGGTGTTCCTGAGATTCTAGGTAGAGAAAGAATGCAAGTGTACACTTAGAGATGCAGAAGCCCAGGAGCGGGTTTAGATGGAAAAAATGGAGAGTAGAAGACAGGATTGCTCAGGGAATAAAGGCATTGGCAACCAAACCTAATGGTCTGGGTTCAAATTCCGTAAACCACTTGGTGGAAAGAGAGCCCTAACTCCAACAAGTGATCATCTGACTTCCATGTGTACGTTTTAGAACTCACATACATACACACATACATACACACATACATACATACATACATACATATATACATACATACATAAATGTGTGTGGGAGGGTATTAAAAAAAAAACTCTTCCCAAGCTGATACTGAGAATAAAAGCAAGGAGAACAGATAGAAAAAGCTGGGGTGCTAGTGATGATCAGTTAAGAGTATAAAGTAGAACTTAAAAACTAAAGATGGCTGACTGTGGGACATAGAAAAGAAGGAGGCATCAAAGACAAGACTATGGAGCTAGAGAGATGGCTAAATGGTTCAGAGCCCTGGCTGCTCATGCAGAGGACTGGGGTTCTCATCCCAGCACCCATTTGCAGCTCACAGCTGTCTGTAGGTCCAATACTACAGAATCTGACACCATCTTTAGGCTTTGGTTGGCACATTTGTAGTATAATATACACGCAGACAGAACAGATAAAATAAAATGATAAAAATGTATTTTTACAAAGATGATGCTGGAGGGGAAATCATGTGAATGATGGAGCTACTTATAGAGACAAGGAGCAGAGACTCTGGCCAGTAGGAGGGAGGGTGCAGTTTGAATTCCTAGAGACGAGCTGGCAGCTGAGCTAGGAGAGGGACCTCAGAGGTTCCTGTGAGTCTGAGCACCTTTGTTCTCTGTTTGCAGTACTTTGTCTTCACTGGGGTGTTGGCCATGGTGACCTGTGCAGTATTTCTACGGCTCAACTCTGTCCTGAAGCTGGCTGTGCTTCTCATTATGATTGCCATCTACGCCCTGCTGACAGAGACCATCTATGCAGGTCTCTTTCTGAGTTACGACAACCTGAGCCACAGTGGAGAGTAAGTACCCACCACAGTGTTTATGTGCCCGGCTGTCACGGAAATGAAAACACCGGGCAAGTGATAGTTATGTTGGAAACTGAGGGATTGGTTTGTTAGGAACATATTTCAGCTCAAACACTGACCAGCTTACACATCTAGGGAAAAAAAATCTCGAATTTTCAGCATATGAGCTATAGACTCATCATTATAGTTAGTTAAAATTTGGACTAACTTGGATGTGAGTAGCTTAGATTTCCTCTACAACTAATAATTAATTTCCTCAACATTAGCAGTACTGAGGCCTGTGGGATCTAATTTTAATTTAACTATAGCAATATTGGGGAAAAAAATAAGCAGTCACTGTACATTGAGCAATTTTGATCCTTCATTATCACTGTAAATTAGAAAACTGCAAGGAGTAACATGTAAGTCAAGATTCCTTAGAGCACAGAGCCTGAGAGCCAGCTTCGAGGCTGAAACAGTTCCAGGAAAATGAGAGTGAGGAGGGAGCTGACACCAGAGAAGAGGGCGATGGTTGATGACTCAGGCAGCTTAAGTTGTCAAGAGATTCATCCCATGCCTTGGAAGGTCCACTCAGTCAGCTACCAGAAGTGTCAGCAGGGATGGAGAAATGTAACTCAAAGTGGAGTAAGGCAGAAGAATGTGTCTTCTGGCTCCTTCACCCTTCTTCCCTGCTTTGACCACTCTTCAATCACTGGATATATTTCTAAAGACATCACTTGACCTACTCAACAGCCAGTGAATCAAACCAGACCTTGTTCAGGAAGAACCAGACATCAAATACCAGGCTGACTGGGATCAAGAGTAGGAAGCATATGTGTCTAGCTAGAATAAATTTCTAATATTCTGAGAGGGTAAAGGCCAAGAAAATCCAATAAATCTCCCAAAGTGTCTGGTCTGCATGCCCATGAGTCAGCCCTGAAAGTGAACAGTAGCCATCAGCCATGTTTATTTCTGAATCAGAGAACAAAGAATATCAAACAGTGTTCAGATTCCCTTATGTGTTACTAATCTCATCTTTCTCCCAAAAACAATCAACTGTTTTACTAAATGAAGGAATTTTCGTTGTTATTTTTTTTCTATTTTCATGCATATGTGTTCACATGTGTATGAGTGTACATGTGTGTTACACATGATGTGAAGGCCTTAGGTTGGTGCAAGGAATGGTCTTCAATAGTTCTTTTATCTTATTCACTTAAGCAGGGTCCTTCAATAAAATACACAGACATGGCTGGTTTCACTATCCAGCTTACTTATGGAGACCCTTTCTCTACCTTTTGAGGCTGGAATTGCACCCAGGCTACTCTGCATCCCAGTGATTATATGTGTTCTGAGGCTCTGAACTCCAGTCATCATGTGTGCATGTCATCACCACTGAGCAATCTCCTCAGTCCAAAACACTGAATGTATCCATTCCAGTTGTTTATGTTTAGCATCTGCATCTTGAAATCCAATGGTGTTTTTATACTTGTGTTGGCATTGTCATGGTGTTATCTTTTTAAGATCCACATCAGTTGATACCTATAGATTTAGTCCATTTTGCCTGAAATCTGTACATACTCTATAATGTCAATATATCAAACTATAAGCTAACATTTTTCCTATTAATAGAAAGTCAGGCTCTTCCTGGTTTTGTTTGCATGTGTCTCCTAGGGCTTTGTGGTAAAACACACTTGCTGGATTGTAGGTTAACTGAATTCACTATTTGAAAACAATATCAGATTGCCAAATTGCTTTCCAACATGATTCTAGGAATTTTCCTCTTATAGGCAATTGCCCGTTTGCTCTTTTGCCATTGCTGCTGTTAGACCTTTGAAATCTTGCTGGATTTGTGGATGTTCATTTTTTGGTGTACGTAGCATGCATATGTGTGTATATAAACATGTTTGTGTGTATAGTTCAGGTACATACATGTATACACATGCACACATGTACACATGCACACACACTGAAGCCCAAGTTGGCATCAGATATTATCCTCAATCTCAGTCTGCTGTTGAATCCAGTCTGGTTAGACAGTTTGACCCTGGGAAAGCCTATCATTGATTACCCTCTCTCTTACTCCCTAGTGCTAAGATTACAACTACTCACCCCTGCATAGCTTTTTGTTAAAACATAGGTCCTGGGGATTCAAATTCTAGTCTTCATGCCTATGTAGAAGGTGCTTTACTCATTGAGTGATCTCCCTAGCCTACAACTGTGCTTTATATCACTTTTTTAAATTTACTATTCTCTAGTTATAAGTAAGTCTATGCGTAGTTTCCTTATCTGTTGGTCATTTGACTTAAATAACCAAGTCATACATACTCTTCACCATGTTTCTATGAAACTAGTCACATTTTTCCTGCTGAATTTCCAAGAATTTGCATCATCTTTAATTGACAAGTAAATTATTACTGTTCATGTTGGACAACATAATTTTTATAGATGAATGTTTTATAGAATAGCCAAATGGAGCTAATTACCATGCATAGCCTAACACTTATTTTTGTAATGAGGGCATTTAAAAATCAACTTTGCACTTTCCTAATACACCACACTATATACAGAATATATAATATACTGTCTCTTATTCCATGGTGTACAATAGACCTTGATTTTCTCTCTGGCCTATCAGAATGTTAATATAATTTGACCAAAAATTTAATACCCATTTCCAGCTCTGGTAAATGCCACTTTACCATCTACTTCTATAAAGTTCAACAATTTCAGATTATGCATCTAACTAAGAACATCTAGTTTTCTAGTTTTCTATACCTGCCTTAATTCATGCAACAGATTCATCTATATTACAACAAACATCAATTTTCCTTCTTTTTAAAGGCCAAATGGCAATCCCGTATAAATGTGTATCTTTGTTATCCATAAATATTTTTGAAATATATGCAGGTTGTTCACTCATGTTCATTATATGATTATTCACAAGATATAACAATTATTTTACATTTCCAGACAGTAATGTTCTATGCATGTATACCCTGTGTTCTGTGTGTTTTGCCCTTCTAGATCTTCAGCATTAATGGAAGCAGCAATGGCTTAAAGCTTTAATCCAGATTACTTTATTAGAAAGTTTCTTCCCCTCTATAAACCTCAATCTGCCCACAAGTAAAGTTCAATATAAATTTTTTGTTTGCATTGAACAGGGTTGGGGGCAGTCATCACAACACGTAATGGACAGGGTTGAGTGGCCTCTTGGTCAGGGTTTCTTTCTTTTTTTTGTTGTTTTTTGTTTTTGTTTTTGTTTTGTTTTGTATTTGTATTTGTTTTTGTTTTTTTGTTCAAATTCTTCTTTTTTTAAATTAGGTATTTTCTTTATTTACATGTAAATTTCTCCTTTCCCAGTTCCCCTCCAAAAAACAAACAAACGAACAAACAAACAAAAACAAGAACAAGCCCCTGTTGCCTCCCCCCTCCCCATGTCTGCCACCCCACCCTCTCCCACTTATTGGCCTTGGCATTCCCCTACACTGGGGCACAGAACCTTCACTGGGTCGAGGTCCTCTCTTTCTATTGATGATCGACTTTGCAATCCTCTACTATACGCATGCTGCCAGAACATTCAGTCCCACCATGTATGATCCTTGGTTGGTGGTTGGGTCAGTCAGGCTTTCTTTCATCACTTGTACCTGGCCAGCTTCTTGCTGGACCCTCCAAAAAATGTGATCAGAAGAAATCTAGGACCTCTTCCCTTTATTATAAGCACATCAAGCCTATTGAGTCAAAACCCCCAGTGTTATAACTTCATCTGTCCTTTGCAATCTCCTTTTAGACTCTAACTCCACATACAGTTATACTGAAGGTTGTGGCTTTAACCAATGAAGGGGAGACACAGTCTGCTCTATAGCATTGTCCCAGGGCTAGTGTAACTCAAATGTGCTTATCACATAGAACAGTCATTCTTAGTCTCATCTCCTTCTAAGGAGAGAGGTTCATTGTTTTATTATTATCATTATCACTATTATTAAAAGTGTCTTGAGGAAAAATTAGTAACTTCTAAGTTACTAACTAAGTAAGGATTGTAAAAATAAATATAATTCCAAACTCATGGCCCAGAGTCAAACCCTTCTCTCAGCTACATCCTCTCTAAATGTCTGCCATTAATTAGTCTTGTGTTTCCTCATTCTCAGCTACCAATAGAGTCAAGCTAGAAAGAAATGAAAAGCATAGTTAGCCTCGGTCTCAGCTGGAGTGTATAGATCAAAGGAGACTGCATCCCACTGGCCATCAAAGGCCAATAAGACTTACCTAGTGCTTTAGTTAGAACATACTTAGTTCATGCTCATTGGGACATTTCTTTAGCTTGCTCCTGTTTCCCTGGAGAATGGCAGAGCTATTATAAAATGCGGCAATCACAAAGAACCTTGGGTGAGACATCCTGGCCACTTCTCCATTGGAACAATCCTAGTACCTGAGACTATTTTCTCTCATCTGCTCATGACAACCTTCTGTCTCAGGAGATAATACTGAGCCCAATATAGGAGTGGCTTCCTCTTTAGTGTCGTATCAGTCACAGGACACTAATATTCCTTAGCACTCTTTCCCAGGAAACACTATAGTGAATTGCTTAAGAATCTCAGTTTCAGCGTTGAAGCACTTGGATTCACATCTCAGCTTTTTCACCTGCCATATTTGTGAACTTGACCGAGTTCGTTTAAAATGATTCCAGCTTCTTTAACCCTTGCTGTCCTCATCAGTGAAGCGAGAATAACACCTGTCCCTTTTCTATAGGAATGTTCTTTCAAAGGATCAAACCTGGTAAGCATTGGCTCAGTGTTGACACCTACTACTAAACTTGACCTCTCCCTTCCACAAATGTGAGGAATCTAGGAAGTTCTTCATCTTTATTTCAGGACTTTGGTTCCATTCTCCCAGCCTGTCTTCGTAATGAACCCATCTCAAACCCATCTTGTCAACATGTATTCTTTCTCCAAATCCTTCAGTGGCTTCCTGTTACCTTTGAGAAGCTTAAAGTTCATTCATTTGCTGGGGATATCTGAACTATCCTTCCTCAGACCTGTACTAAATTCTTCAGTTTTACCTCCTATAAATCACAGGTTATATTGTAGGATGGACTTTGGCAGTGGGAATTCATACACTGTTCCCCAAATGACCTTCTATATATACCTTCTCCTGTGTTGATGTATCAATTTTTGGAAGTCTAACCCACAGTTCTTTTTTTTTTTTTAAATTAGGTATTTCTTTATTTACATGTACATTTTCCCTTTCCCATTTTCCCCTCCAAAACAAACAAACAAACAAACAAAAACAAGAACAAACCCCTTTTGCCTCCCCCCTCCCAATGCCTGTCACCCCACCCTCTCCCACTTATTGGCCCTGGCATTCCCCTACACTGGGGCACAAAACCTTCACAAGGCCGAGGTAACCCACAGTTCTTAAGACATAACTCAAAGATAATCTGCTTGGTGACAGTCTTAGTTATTATTCCTCACTTTCTACCCCATCACCACATTAACTTCTTCATATGGCACTCATTAATTTCCATGTCTTTTTCTTCCATTACAACAGGAGTTTTAGAGGACAAAGAGTGTCACTAGGATTCACATTCTCATCATTTAATAGTATTTGGCACTAGGCTTCCAATTAAGAATTGCATAATGAAATTGGCAATGGAAATGAAGGAGTACTTAAAAAAATATATTAGCTCACTTGGAGTCACATAGAGATATTGATTCACACTAGATCGATACTTCACTAAGATGTCTGCAATTGTGGGTCACTATTGTCCTTAAATTATGTGTACCTCATCTTGTAAGCACAACTTTGTACTTAGTATTTCACAGATAATGCCACTCCATTTGACCACAATTTAGACCTTGTTTTGCATAATTTACTATCCTTTTCCTCTCATAGTTTTAATTTAATATATACATTCTAACTGCTAATCAAAAAACCTATTTATCTATCATTTATGAAGTCTTGTTGACATCTTGAAATAGAGGTAAAATACTTGAATCTGCCTAGGCATTATAATAGAAATCATAAGGTATAGAATTAAGTCTGGCTCTTACTTCTACTCAACAATAGCCAAATTTATAAGTCAGAAAATCAGTACTCTCCATTCATATTTTCCAGTTCTAGATATAATTACCCACTTTACTTAGTAATGATGGTACCAGGAAAGGGCCTCCCTACAATGTTTATTTTGAGTCCTGGAAGTAACAATGATGGTATCTGTCCTATCCTTTCCTTCCAGAAGGACATCAAAGGCATTTATTTTACTCCTTGTAAAATGGACACATAAAGGCATTTAGGGGATTTAAAATCTCCTAAAATTTACCATGCACCTATTGTTGCAAAATAGATGCTTACAAGCAGAGCAAGTTTCATTTTGGCTTTTCATTTCTGCATTCATCTGTCCCATGTACACATGAACACATGCTATGTTTCCTACCTGCCAATTCTCAATTTTGGCATTTAGAGGTTAACTGTGAGTAAGGAGTTTCTTGGAGCTTCCTAGGCTATAAAGAAGCCATTGCTAACAAAATCATCCTTGCAAGACTACATCAACAGTGATAATCACTGAAGACATTTCAGACACAAAATTTATAGTGCTCACAACTGAAAATAAGTTGAAATAGATGAAGTGAAGAAAAATGACACATGCAAAAGTGTTTGGAAAGAACCAGGGAAAGTCGGAGCTGGCAAAACCTAGATGCCATGTGTCACTGGAGCAGATCCACTTTGTTGTAAATTGCTATCTATGTGATGTCTGTTTGCAATCAGAATGCCCAGTGCTTTCATGCTCAGCTGTCAGCATCTTAAAAATCTTAGGAAGTTTAGTAAAGAGCTCCCTTCACTTCTATTTTACATAGACTAACAACTGCAGAAAGAAAGAAAGAAAAAAGGAAGGAAAGAAGGAAGAAAGGAGAAAGAGAGAGAGAGAGAGAGAGAGAGAGAGAGAGAGAGAGAAAGAAAGAAAGAAAGAAAGAAAGAAAGAAAGAAAGAAAGAAAGAAAGAAAGAAAGAAA
>JADRCD010193835.1:10253-24533 GCA_019843815.1 Montemys delectorum
AAAGAAAGAAAGAAAGAAAGAAAGAAAGAAAGAAAGAAAGAAAGAAAAATATGTAAAGCCAGTTCATGTACTTACAATCATGGCAAAGATGAGGAGACAATGGCCAAGGGTTATTCCACATAAACAATAAAACCCAAATAGCTGTCACCTAACATCACATGACCTTAACCCTCCCTCCTATCTGTCTACTTGTTTTAATACATACTACACTTCCTGCTGAGAGCTTTGGATAGGCACTGAAGATTATCCATGTATAAAGATACAATTTAAGTCATTTAAGAGCTTAAAGGAAAGTGATTTTAAGTAGGTGTATACAGGAGGGGTGTGTACAGTAAGGTATAGTAGCTTAGGAGGAGAGATGATGAAAATCTTAATTGATAACCGTACTTCACTGTGCACTTAGCTCTATGAACTGGAGTAAATTACTTGACGTTTTATTTCAGCATTGTTTCTGGACTAGAAATCACAACATGTAATTTGAACAGGAATTATTATTGCTTTCCTGTTTTTAATTCTTTAATAGAATTTCCCAAGTAGTGTGTGAATGTTTATATTCATGTATATATGAAATCCCAAGAATATTTAGGGGAAAATCTAGATATTCTCAGTTTCTAATGTATGATGATTTTATAACTTTATTATTATTTCTTCTTTCACTCTGGATATGTACCCAAAACACTGTTGTTGTTGTTGTTTTTTCAGTATTTTATTTATTTACATTTCAAATGTTATCCCCCTTCCCAGTTTCTCCTCCGTAAACCCCATATCCCATCTTCCCTCCCTTTGTTTCCATGAGGATGCTCCTCCACCCACCCACCCACTCTACCTCATGACTCTAGTATTCCCCTATCTATCAAGCCTTCACAGGACCAAGGGCCTCCTTTCCCACTGATGCCAGATAAAGCAGTCCTCTGCTACATACACAGCTGGAGCTGTGGGTCCTTCCATGTAGACTCTTTGGTTGGTGGTTTAGTTTCTTGGAGCGCTGGGGGTGTCTGCTTGGTTGATATTGTTGTTCTTCTTATAGGGTTGCAAACCCCTTCAGCTTTTACTCTTCTTCTTTCCTGCCTCTTTTGGTTTGAATCTCACTGAATTCAATGAGATTGCCCAAATGAGCATGAGTGTAATTTGAACAAGTACAACTTGACAGTAGCTATACCAGTGAGGAATATGATTCTTCCTACCCAACAACCATTAAATTCTATAGCTCTTCCTTATAAAGCAGAGCCTTATGAGCTGTAAGCATCCAAGTTGGAATGTTGATGGCCCCAGTTTTAGGTAAGCCTTAAGGAGAGAGCCACTGCTGCTATAAATTCATGGGTGTAGCATCTATTTCATGGAGAGAAGACATCTTTCCATGGCACCCCTTCCCATCCTCTTGTCCTTTCCACCTCCTCTTGTTCTTTCTGCTTCCTCTTCTCTGAGTCTTGGGGAGTGGGGAGTGATATAGAGGTTTCCTTCAGAGATGAGCATGGGGTAATCAGTTATTCTCAGTATTTTTACCAGTTAGGGGTCTCCGCATTAACCATGGCCCACTAAAAATGCAAGCTTCTCTGACTAAGGCTGAGAGCAGCAGTAATATATGGGCACAAGCATAAATGTTTGGAAGGCAGCCAGTTACCATGTCCATTTAAGAAAACAACAATAGAAGATCCCCCTAAGACTTCCCAGCCTTTGACTCTCAATCAGATTTACAGTACCAGGCATGTATTCCTCTTCTCAAACAGACAAAATCTAATAAGAAGTATTTGGTTGCCCCCATGACCATAATGACACTATGACACCCACTGGGCACATCTTGTCTTACCATTGGTACTATAGTTCATGTGACTAACAGCTGTGTAAAGAGTTGACGTCTTTTCTCCCCTAGCTGTCTACATAACATCTTCTGACATTGTGAAAGCTACCTGACATTAGAGAAGCTTTCTGCTCAGTTCTAGATTAATGACTCTATATCCTGTAACCAATGTCTCCATCAATAGAGTCTTGTCATCTGGTGAGAAACTCAGTAATAGCAACAGCCTATATTGTTTTGGAGGAACCCTCTACCCAACCAACAACTCATATGGAGGTATCCCACATCTGGCACTGCAATTTTTATTTAGTAACCTATGACTTCTGGAAGCCACATTATCTACCCACATAGAGTATCTCCCTTCAGGTTGTTTTTTGTTAATTATGTATTTTAACTAGTTTACACAATAGTGAGAATCCATATGGCTTTTTAAAGATATTCTTACTATTGTTTAACCTATTGAAATCCCTCATCTCTGCCATTTATCCATCCACATCCTCTTAAATCTTTCTCCTACCCATATTCTGCATTTTCCTACCCCAGGAATGTTACTATCCTCTCCAGGAGTGCCCTTTAACAACACTGTCCCTTGCTATCTTCCTGACCTCAACGGGCACTCCAAATTAAACAAAGAAGTCTAAAACTTCAAGGCTAAGCTTCTCATGTGAACACTACAATGAAGCGTTTATTTTTCTGAGTCTGGATTACATTCCTAAGAATATTTTCCAGTTTCATCCACTTTCCTGCAGATTTCATTTTTATTCAGTGCTGAACAAAATTCCATTAGGAGTATTACCACAATTTTTATATCCACTTATCAGTTGATGATCACCCAGGTTGATTCTACTTTCTAGCTATTGTGAGAAGGGAATCTATGAGCATGGATGTGCAGGAATCTCTGTGGTCAGTTAACATCATCCAAATTGGCATAAGAGACCAGGATGTATAGGTAACATGTCTGCTTCAGATATAATACAAACTTTCACCAGTAAAGCCTCATTATACCAGTGATACAGCACCAGAATAAAAGTAAATTTAAATGGGATGGTTTATTAGTAATTTTGTGGAGGAAGACAGAAACTAATGAATAAAATTTGAAGGAGAAAAGTCATATTAAAACCTCAGAGCTTTGTACCTAAAATCTGGGTTCTGATACTGACAATGAGACAAGTGAATGTGTGACCTTGACCCATTGACCTCTTCCCTCTGGTCTTTAGTCTCATATAAAATAAAAGCCTTGTAAAATGTATTATATTATATATGATATTCATGTATAATACAGAATAAAATGGATTTTCAAAATTAATTGTAATATATCTAATTACATAAACCTATTATAATTCTCCATATTAAGGGCAAAAGTATCTTAGAAAACAATATGAACATTATACCCTTAAATTTGTAGATATATATATATTTTTTTGTAGATATATTTTTGCAAAGAGAATATATAAATGACATTTAAAATGGATTCCAAAATAATCGTAGTTTTCTCTGAATGGTTAACTGTCTTTTTTAGTTTTCAGATTTACTACAACTAGCATAAATGCTTCATTAGTGAGTCATATTTACATAAAATATTAATTTTTATAATGCGTCAGATGAAATTATCTCTAAAGATTATGGTGATTTTGTGGATTTCATTACTCTACATGTGTTTTCAATTAACAATCTCCCTTTCCCATGGATATGGTAGTACTACTTCAGCTTATTTTATTCATGCAAGTCAATATCTCAAAATTTCCTTCAGAGTAAGTCTATGAAACCCAGTATTGGGCAAAGTTCAATAATATGAAATACACTTCAGTCATTTGACTCTTTGTATGTTTTTCTAAAAATCATGGGAGGTACAAGTTTTGAATTCAAAAGATAATTCTTTTGGGCTTTTTCTCAACATGATTGGGTTGCTATTCATATACTTTGGTCTCAACACAAGATTTTTTTTTCATGTGACATATAGCTAAACACTCAAAAATTATTCATAATTTTCTTTCATTTCTTTCTTCTGAGTCTAGTCTAGCTGAGTCTCTATTTTTAGTCCATTACTGCTTTCAAAAATGATTCAAAAATTCTCCATGTTGTCTCTTGAAAATGTGTTTCAAATGATAATTTTCTTGGCTTAAAATAAGTCTTGTGCATCACAAAGAAAAGGATATCTGAAGCGCCAGGCAGTGCAGGAATCTGGAACAGACTGTCAGAATCCAGGGGAGGTTCTAAACATAGGCCATATCTTATGAAAATGAAGTAATGTGAGCAAATGATTCTTTAAAACAACACACAAATAGACAAGATTTGTGTCAGAGGCTTCAGAGAAGTGAGAGGAAGGTACGGTAAGGGCAAGGAACCATGCCAAGCATGGTTCACACCACCACTGTTCATTTCTTCTCACACTTAAGGAGGTAAAACATTGCATGGGGATGGGGGAGGCAACAGGGGTTTGTTCTTGTGTGTGTGTGTGTTTGTTTGTTTGTTTGTTTGTTTGTTTTTTGGAGGGGAAACTGGGAAAGGAGAAATTTACATGTAAATAAAGAAAATATCTAATAAAAAATAAAAAAATTCAAAATTAAAAAAAAAAACATTGTGGAGTCATTCTTCACTTATGAATGAACTGAGACTCAGAGAAATCAAGTAGCCTTTTTGAGGTCAAAGAACTGTTCAGAAACAGAGTTTCACTAGGAATCTGGATCACCAAGATTCGTCAAAATTCATGTCTTTAATATTTTTCTCAGTAGCCCATAAACATCAATGACCAGAGAACTAAGTGACAGTAAAGAAAGAGAATACAAAAATATGCTTATCTCCTCAAAATAATATAGAATGAGTGGGTGGAAGGAAGGAAGGAAGGAAGGAAGGAAGGAAGGAAGGAAGGAAGGGAAGGAGGGAAAGAGGGAAGAAAGAAGGAAGGAAGGAAGGAAGGAAGGAAGGAAGGAAGGAAGGAAGGAAGGAAGGAAGGATGTCTACCTCAATACATTGGTTATAGCCCAACCCTCTTCACCTTAGCACTCTTGTTGGAAAGTTCTAACAAATTCAAGCAGTCTCTCTTACTGAATCTTCATATGTCCTCAAACATGATATTTGAAATTTGCTTATTAACCTGAGGCTAGAGATATGTAAATGCCAAGCTAAGTAATGCATTCTTAGATCTGCACCTTGGACTTCTTAAGTATTTCCTCAACAGTCTGACTCAGTTAATTACTCTCTCTTTTCAAACAGTGTCAGAGCAATAAGGATATATCCATCCTAATTACAAAATTTTCTATATGTATGATTTTTGCCTCTAGTGAATTATTTCCAGATTAAAGACAATTTGTCTTCTTCATTTCTGTATCCCAGCAGATGTTGGGATATAGTAGGTGCTCAGTCACGATGTACTTCTTTGGGACTATAGCTAAGAAACAATAAAATCTGATGTTAGCACCTTGGCATAAAAAGACCAGAACCTTCATTAAAGGATTTTGAAAATGGGGACCAGGAGACCTCACTCATAAAACTGACATGAAGATTAAAATCATTAATAGAGTAATTAAAAGTATCCAACTCATAGACAAATATCATAATCTAAGCATGAAGGCACTTTGAATAAAACCATCACATGGCAAACCTTGAACACTGGCCTCTTAAGTAGGTCAATAACTTTTAAAAGAATGAATGAAGGAATACTGGCTTCCACAGGATATTCTGATAAGAAGGTATCCAAACTTAGAAATGTAGGAAAAAAAACAGTATACATATAGAGACCTTATTGTTAATATTGATGTAATTATATTGTCTAGGTACTAAAGCCTAGATTTTCTTTTACCAGTTATACTCTTTGTGGCCTCATAGGTTCAGTATCTTGTTTTATGAATGTTACAAAAACCCTTACAGCAGTCTATATTACAGTCAGGGATTGGAAATTTCTTCACATCACTCTCCATTTTGAACCTGTTTCTTCATCCTTATCCTTGAAATGCCTCCATGGTTGTTGGTCACCATGCCATTCCTCTGTTGTTTTTCCCACAGAGATTTCCTGGGGACAAAGGAAGCATCACTGCTACTGATGGCCATGTTCCTTCTTGCTGTGTTCTACCATGGACAGCAGGTAATGCCATGTTTTTCTTCAGCTATTCATAGTTACCTCGTATATCCTGTTGCCATAAAACTGCCCTGTTAGGTTTCACTGTTCCTTGAAACAAATGAACCTTATGGGTCTTAACCTGATTCCTAATTTTAAACACACACACACACACACACACACACACACACACACACACACACCTTAATGAAAAGCCACGCTGGACTTATTTATAATAGTCAGAAGCTGGAAACAACCCAGATGTCCCTCAACAGAGGAATGGATACAGAAACTGTGGTACATCTACACAATGGAGTACTACTCAGCTATTAAAAACAGTGAATTTATGAAATTCTTAGGGAAATGGATGGATCTGAAGAGTATCATCCTGAGTGAGGTAACCCAATCACAAAAGAACACACATGCTACACACTCTCTGACAAGTGGGTATTAGCCCAGAAATTTGGAATGCAGTAAGAACAACCCACAAACCACAAGAAACTTAAGAAGAAGGAAGACCAAAAGGTGAACATTTCATTCCTTCTTAAAAGGGGGAACCAAATACCCACGGAAGGAGTTGCAGAGATTAACTATGGAGCAGAGACTGAAGGAAGGGCAAGCCAGCCTAATATAGCTATCTCCTGAGAGGCTCTGACAATACCTGACTAATGTAGATGTAGAGGCTCACAGCCATCCATTGAACTGAGTACACAGTCCCCAATGAAGGAGTTAGAGACAGGACCTATGGAGCTGAAGGGTTTGCAGCCCCTTAGGAAGAACAACAATATGAACTAACTAGTACCCTCAGAGCTCCCAGGGACCCAACCACCAACCAAGGACTATACATGGTGGGACTGATTGTTCTGGCATCATGTGTATAGTAGAGGATCAAAAATTTGATCATCAATAGGAGCAGAGGACCTCGGCCTTGTGAAAGTTCTGTGCCCCAGTGTAGGGAAATGCCAGGGCCAATAAGTGAGAGAGGGTGGGGTGGCAGGCATGGGGAGGGGGGAGGCAACATGGGTTTGTTCTTGTTGGTTTTGTTTGTTTGTTTGTTTGTCTTTTGGAGGGGAAACTGGGAAAGGAGAAATTTACATGTAAATAAAGAAAATATCTAATAAAAAAATTGAATTTGAAAAAAAAATGAAAAAAAACCACGCTGGAGAGGATGATCTGAGAAACTAGTATGTTTCCAATGGCCCTGAGTCCCTCTATTTCAAAAGCATCATTACCCTAATTTTAAAAAAAAAAAAAAGCTTTCAATTTCTGGCTGAGGCAAGCTGATGTCTTTCCCAATTCCATAGCCTAGAAATGAATTGTACTAGAGAAACTGTGTGTTGCTGCAGGAAAGCATTCGCGTTTGAAAATGAGCTGAGTCATAGTTCAAGCTCAGCTCTACTCAGGCTTATCTCCCTAAGGCTCAGTCTTCTCAACTCTAGAATAAAATATAGATGTATAAATCGATTGTTTTGAGAGAAAATTGATGTTATTTTCTACAGCCATTTATTCTGTCTTGTGTATGAACAAGCAAATACCTATTAGTCACTTTTTTTCAAAGTTATAACCAGGTATCTAAGAAGAAGCAAATTCAGGAAGGAAAGATTTACCTTGACTTGCACTTTAAGAAGGAACTAACTCTATGCATCACAAGAAAGGTGTGACAACTGCTCATATCGCTCCAATCTGGAAGCAAATAGTAAACAAGATGTGATTATCAGGATACCAAAATTCAAGATCTGCCCCCACTGGGCTGCTTCATCCAGCAAGACTCCATCAACCTCTCAGGCACCATCACCAACTGGGACTCATGTTCAAATACATGAACCTGTGATGCACAATCCAAATTCAAACCACACAGCACAGGAAGAACTACATTAATGATTTGTTCTGCATGAACAACCTGCCTTCCATGTTGATTCTACTCATTCAGAGCCTGTATTATTTATTAGGATCTGGAATACACAACTCCATTCCTGCATGTCTTAGCAAGAGGGTAGACAATAAACCATGCAAAAGTGTTATATGTAGAAGACGCTTACCCAAGGTTGTGAATCGGACAAAAGTGTTACCTGTACAGTATGCTTACCCTAGATCTTCATAAGAGGAGATTATTCTTCCTAGGAGCATTGTGGTTACCTTCATGCAACAGGCCATGCCTAGTGTGCTCTTCCCAGGGAAGGCTATTTCTCTGGCTTTCAGCACTCTTTAGCTGTCTGTTATTTTAGAGTTGAGGCCTCATGGACTTCCCAGTCCACTTTAACAGTTCTACTATGAGAAAGGAAAGAAAGAAAAAGAAATGACATATTATAATCTCAAAAATAAAAAACATAATAAAAAATAAGGAAGCATATAGGGCTTCTCTAGGCATCCTGCAACCCATGGCCATAATTGCCTGGAGAGATTTTCACGCCCCTATAGCAACTAAGTGCTGCCAGCCTTGCTGCTATGATCTGAATCCTGGTCTATCTTTCACTTCTAACAAATAAGAATAAAAAGAAAGCAAAGCAAGACGTGTCCATCAGAGCAGAAATATAGACATGGCTCTGGAAATCTCCATGGAAACGGGGGGGTGCGGGTTAAAACCTTAGGAAAGCAGGGATAAAGCAGTTAAAAATTCCTGAGAATTCAGAGATACATGCATGAATTTATTTGTAGCAAGTTGGGGGTGGGGAGGGTGTTACCTTAGTCAAGGAATGAGTAGTGTAAACTCTTGGCAAGCAAAGGAAATGGGGAGGCAACTGCTCAGCTCCTGCTGGATAGTTCACTCTCCTTTCTTAATCCTAGTCAACAAACTGGACTGGGAATTGTCCTTCCCATTTTACAGATGAAATCAGCCAAGCAACAGTGCTGAGCAGTGGAACTAGAATTCATATCCAGTCTCTCACCAAAGCTCATCTTCCTCCTTCACCAGCCTGAAGAAGGACAAAGGCTTTTTTTTTTTTTTTTTTTTTTTTTTTTTTTTTACCATACTTACTGAGACCATGGGCACTCAGTTCTCCAGTGTGGGTTTTGATGTGTTTTTTTTTTAATGTCTCTGCTGAATGTATGACAAAGCAGTAAGGTAAATGTTAAATTACAGCCATTTCCAGAATTCCTATGCTTAGGTCCCTCTGGCTATCTCTGAGCACAGTTGTCCAGCCCTTTAGGTTTACATGACTTCCACTACTAGAGAAAATTTTCTTAGTCTGGAACACAAGTTATAACAAATCATTACCTATTCCCTTTTGAGGACTGCCAAGACAGAACCAACAGAGTCTATCCTACAGGAAGTCTGTATGTGCACTCTATCTTGAGGTCTTAAACTGAGTTGTAAGAAATCCCCCCATATAGATGAGAGAAAACCCTCAGAGTGAGAGTCCCCATGAATTACCAGATTCACTGTCAGGGCCTCCTCACTCAATAGAAGCCTTCTAACATACTGAGTCAATATACCTTATTCTGCATTTGTCCTGGAGTGCAGAAAGTCTAATGGTGTTAAGATAGCAGGTAAGTCAGGAATATGAAAGCATTTTCTGTTGACCTGGTAGTTTGTGACATTTGATATTTTTTCATCTTATTTATAATTTTTAATGATTTTAAAAGTCACATAATTTGAATAAACATCAAACACACAAAAAAAATAAAATAAAAAATAAAAGCAAAAGCCAAGAAAAAAAAATCACATAATTGCCCCATAACCATAGCTGCTATAAAGTGCAAGTACAGGTTCAGGTATAGGTATAGGCTGGTATTCAAATCTTGACTCCACCAGTAAAGATATATGAGCTTCACTAATTAGTTTAAAAATCAACATGGCAATAACAGGTTCTATTTCATAGAGTTGTTATAGCTTTATTTGGGGTGTGAGCACAATATGTTTATCTAAGTGGTTTACACATACATGCTTAATTTTATTAGCTGCTTGAAAATAAACCCTTGTCACAGACAGAGAAGTCACTGCTGTCCATCTGGTTCCAAGACAGGAGCAGAGTCACAAGTCCTCTGAGATCACAAAGCCAAGAAAGAAAGCCAGAATGAAATGGGAACACAACTGTTCTGTAGTTTCTGGTTCCAGTCTGTCTCTGCAGCATGCCCTGCCTCCCATTATAGAGACAGCATTCTGTAGGATTGCATCATTCGGTGTCTATCTATAGCTTCCAGTGGGGTCCTGTTCAGCCTGGTTACAGCTTGCCCACTCCTGGGCTTATTCCCTGTTTCCCTTTGTGACTCAGGGGCCCTCTACTTTTAATAAAGACTGAAAAATACTCATTGACTCGTTGATGCTTTGTGCACACCAGTGCCCTGGGGGTGGGGGTGGGGATGAACATGTAATTACACATCTACAGAGTAGCAGAGACAGTTATGCAACTGAATAGTTGGGAAATTTCATTTTTCACAAGTGTGGAAATGATATGCCAATACTTCCTCCTCCTCTGACTGAGGCAGGTGAGTGTTCAGAATGTTGGACAGGTAGAACAAGTAATGCATCTTGTCTTATGCCTGATTTACTGGCAGCCTTGGGAGTTTGAACTTTGCCTGGGCATCTCTTTTTATAGCCACTGCAATTGTGCATAGAGACAGATTAATGAGGTCATGTTTCTACTAACCTACTTCTGAGTCTGGTTCCAGAGACTATCTGGAACCCAATGTTTTTGCATGAGTCTCAGCAGTAAGTGGTCTTGATACATTCAGCTTCCCAGAGCTTTTGTTTTTTACTCTGTAAGAAGAAATTCATAATAGAGTAAAGCTGGATGAACTTCCTCTCCAGCCCCCGACATCGCACACACTATATGTGAGCTAGGTGCCACAGATTAGAATTATGTGCTAGCTTCAAAGCTGGTTTCTGTCTTTGAGACATTCACAGACAGTCTTCACCTCATACCTACCCCATCATCTGTTAAATTGTTGCACTATTGAATGAGGTTGGATGCACATGATGTTCTTAGAACAAATAGCACCATCAATATAAGCTGTCAAGTGACCAGGTGGCACAAAGACAAGAACTTTGTGTACAGCCAGGTTTGATAAAAATCAAGGACATACAATCTACTTCAACTGATCCTTTGGAGGAAAAGCTAAAGAATCCTCACCTTTAATATATGGTACCTATAGCATGCACATAGCAGAGGATGGCCAAGTCGGAGGAGAGGACCTTGGCCCTGTGAAGGTTCTGTGCCCCAGTGTAGGGGAATGCCAGGGCCAGGAAGTAGGAGGAGGGAGATGGTGAGCAGGAGAAGGGGGGTGGGAACAGGTGATTGTTTTCGTTTTTTTTTATTTTCTCTTATTTTTTTTGAGGGAAACTTGGGAAAGGAGATATTGTAAATAAAGAGAAACATCTAAGAAAAAAGAAAAAAATATATATGGTGCCTATGCCTTATGTACACTCTGTTTTCCATCTATGTCTCTGTTAACCAGCAATCCTGAGCTGAGGTCTTCCCTTTTGATACCTCCAGCCACCACTCAATTATCAGTAAATAAAAGAGGAGGCTGTGTTCCACCCATTTCTGAAATCAAGCATGTATTAGAGGCAATGGGTCTTCTGTAAGCCAGCGGAGATTATTAACCTATAAAGATTAGTATGTATACCACCTGCTTGCATGACACCTGCTTTGCTGGAAGTCTGGGCTATACTAGACCAGAAAGTTTCTGTATGGACCTGCCCGAGACATAGCTACCTACTACCATCAGCCTGGAAACTAAGCTGCTCTGGTCTAATAACTGGAAAATCTTGGCTTAGGTCCAGCCTTCTGGATTTCCTCCTCATGTTCCTGATTCAAATCCAGCTTAGTGAAAACTCTTCAACGGAAAGCTCAAGAAATTATTCTGCGCTTCAGACTAGTATGCATTTTTTAAGAGGTGGGAGTTGTGTTTATAAATAAGGATAGGAAAAATCCTGTTCTTTTAACAAGTCAAAACCTGATGCTCTTGAGTCTGAAAGGGAAAAAATTCAAAGGTTTCATCTGACCTCATCCACACATGCCTTACATGATAAAAATGCATTATGAATCTACATTTTACATGTGTCACGATGCTTTCATATGCATCATGTCTATAGATCTATATAATAAAGCCATGTGTTAATTCATATCTCCTAAACCAGATATATCAGAGCAGCTATCCTACTTGTTAGGAGGAAGTCCTGTGAGCTCAATGACTTTCAGGATGGCTTAGATTTGGAGGATCAATCAGGAGCAACATTGTTTTCTACACACTGCTGCCTACACACAGAGATTTGCTTTATTGTATAGAAAACTCAAATATACACATAAGTAAATAAAACAGTACCACGAACTTATGACAACCTACCAACCCATGTCCACCCTGCTTTATCTGTCTCCTCAGACGTGCGGCCCACTGTCAATTCCCTTTGGCTATTTTGAAACTAGTTCCACGGATCCTATCATTGAATCTACAGATGTGTCTATATATATCTTAAAACAGGGAACTTCTAATTTAACATACTTTTTAAAGGAAAACAGATGTTGACTAATTCTGTCAAACTACTAGGTAGTGTTTCCACTTATTATCTGGTAGTTACTTTTTGAAGGTTGCTTATTTGAATTGAGATACAAAGTCTGTGTTTTGCCATTTCATGGTGTGTCTCTGAAGACATTTTTAAATCTTTGTGATCTCCTGCCATCTGCTTTTTACTTAAAGTGTTTTGTGAGAGCCATCAGACTTTTTTAATGTTTCTCTGTCTACTCATCCTCTAAGAGTAATGAACATATCCCTCAGCTCTTTGGAATTTTTTATTGATTGTTCTTCATAGAATCTTTGTGAGATCTAGTTTCAAAGTTTTATAAAATATTTAATTGGCTTCTTTAGAAATTACATTTAAGAGGTACAGTATATCTTTTCATCTCTGTTTTGATGATGTTAGCACCTGATCATAACAGCCTATATTCGTTTATTTTATAGTGTGACATGCTGACTTTATCAGCAGCCCATAATTTATCAGCTGGAATACACTATAAAAGAGAACTGTCTCCTCATCAATTATATGTCACCTACAAGTGTAACTCATAAAGCAAATTAGTGTGAAGCTGCTTCCCTTAAAATCTGTTCCCTATGGTTTGTCAGTGGGTTTTATTCCACAGCATCATTCCAACGTTATGACTGAGTTTGGTTCCTTACATCACTATGATTTTGTGCAGGTTTTGCTTGTTTCCTGTGTTTCCATCCATGATGTTTTTAGTATTACAGAATCTCAACTTGTCATATCTCTGACCATTACAATCCTATTTAAGCTGGTTTTAAGTCCTGCTGACTTAGCACACTAGTCTCTGGTAGACTTGTTTATGATGTGAAAATGTTTTAAGGTTATGAATTTTCTGTCCTAAAGTTCACCCATTTCTAGCAAATATAGGGATTATGTTTATGGGAATTGGCATTTTGAGTAGTTTATAGAAACTCTAACCTATAAGTTAGAAGTACATATTTGCAGTAGATTTTCATTCTTTGTAGGCCTTAGAAGTAGGGATGTGGGCTGGAGAGGTGGCTCAGTGGGTAAGAGCACCGACTGCTCTTCTGAAGGTCATGAGTACAAATCCCAGCAACCACATGGTGGCTCACAACCACTCATAATGAGATCTGACGCCCTCTTTTGGTGTGTCTGAAGTCAGCTACAGTGTACTTATTTATAATAATAAATAAATCTTTGGGCCTGAGTGAGCAGGGACTGAGCTAGTGGGTCTACCAGAGTGATCAGGACAACCGGAGCCGGCAGGGTTGACTGGAGTGAGAAGAGGTCCTAAAGTCAATTCCCAACAACCAAATGAAGGCTCACAACTATCTGTACCACTACAGTATGTACTCATATACATAAAGTAAATAAATCTTTTTTAAAAAGAGTGGGATGTAAAATTAATTAATTAATTAAAAGAGTAGGGATATAGAAACATATAACCTGATTTCACAGTGACACTTCTATTTTTTTTAGAAAAATCATAAGATTTGTTTTGATTTGATTTGATCTGATCTGATCTGCTCTCTCTGCTCTGCTCTCTGCTCTCTGCTCTCTCTGCTCTCTCTGCTCTCTCTGCTCTCTGCTCTGCTCTGCTCTCTCTGCTCTCTACTCTGCTCTCTGGTCTCCTCTCTCTGCTCTGCTCTGCTCTGTTCTGCTCTCTGCTCTGCTCTGCTCTCTGCTCTGCTCTGCTCTCTGCTCTGCTCTGCTCTCTGCTCTGCTCTGCTCTCTCTGCTCTCTCTGCTCTGCTCTCTGCTCTGCTCTGCTCTGCTCTGCTCTCTCTGCTCTCTCTGCTCTGCTCTGCTCTGCTCTCTGTTCTGCTCTGCTCTGCTCTGCTCTCTGCCCTGCTCTGCTCTCTGCTCTGCTCTGCTCTCTGCCCTGCTCTGCTCTGTTCTGCTCTCTGCTCTGCTCTGCTCTCTGCTCTGTTCTCTGCTCTGCTCTGCTCTCTGCTCTCTGCTCTGCTCTGCTCTCTGCTCTGCTCTGCTCTCT
>JADRCD010193836.1:0-13834 GCA_019843815.1 Montemys delectorum
TTTTTTGAGACCATTGGCTTGGAAAATTGTTTTCCAGCCTTTTATTCTGAGGTAGTGTCTGTCTGTGTCACTGAGGTGTATTTCCTGTATGCAACAAAATGTTGGGTCCTATTTATGTACCCAATCTGATAGTCTATATCTTTTTATTGGGGAATTGAGTCCATTGATATTAACAGATATTAAAGAAAAGTAATTGTTGCTTTCTTTTATTTTTGTTGTTAGAGTTGGAATTCTGTTCATGTGGCTGTCTTCTTTTAGTTCTGCTGTAAGATTACTTTCTTGCTTTTTCTAGGATGTAGTTTCCTTCCTTGTGGTGGAGATTTCCCTTTATTACCCTTTGAAGGACTGGATTTGTGGAAATATATTGTGTAAATTTGGTTTTATCATGGAATACTTTGGTTTCTGCATCTATGGTAATTGAGATTATTGCTGGATATAGTAACCTGGGCTGGCATTTGTGTTCTCTTAGGGTCTGTATGACAACTGCCCTGGATCTTCTGGCTTTCACAGTCTCTGGTATAATTCTGATAGGTCTGCCTGTGTATGTTATTTGTCCTTTTTCCCTCACTGCTTTTATATTCTTTCTTTGTTTTCTGCATTTAGTGTTTTGACTATTATGTAATGAGAGGAATTTCTTTTCTGGTCCAGTCTATTTGGAGATCTGTAGTCTCCTTGTATGTTCATGGGCATCTCTTTCTTTAAGTTAGGGAAGTTTTCTTCTATAATTTTTTTTGAAGATATTTAGTGGACCTTTAAATTGGAGGTCTTCATTCTCTTCTGTACCTATTATCCTTAGGTTTGGTTTTCTCATTGTGTCCTGGATTTCCTGGATGTCTTAGGTTAGGAACTTTTTGCATTTTGTGTTTTCTCTGACTGTTGTTTCAATGTTTTCTATAGTATCTTCTGCCCCTGAGATTCTCTCTTCTATCTCTTGTATTCTGTTGGTGATGATTGCATCTATGGTTCCTGACTTCTTTCCTAGGATTTCTATCTCTAGAGTTGTCTCTCTTTGTGATTTCTTAACTGTTTCTACTTCCATTTTTAGATCCTGAAATGTTTTGCTCAATTTCTTCATCTGTTTGGTTGTGCTTTCCTGTAATTCTTTAAGGGATTTTTGTGTTTCCTCTTTAAGGGCTTGTACCTCTTTACCTGTTTTCTCCTGTATTTCTTTAAGGGAGTTATTCATGCTCTTATTAAATTCCTCTATCACCATCGTGAGATATGATTTTAGATCCAAATCTTGCTTTTCTGGTGTTTTGGGATCTCCGGGACTTGCTTTGGTGGGAGTACTAGGTTCTGATGAAGCCAAGTAGCCTTGGTTTCTGTTGGTAAGATTCTTGCATTTGCCTTTCACCATCTGTGGATCTCTGGTGTTAGATGTTCTTGCTGTCTCTGGCTGGAGCTTGTTCCTCCTGTGGGTCTGTAAGCCTGTGTCAGCACTTCTGGGAGATCAGCTTTCCTCTGATAAAACCTGTACCCAGTTGGCTGTGGATCAGTCATCCCTGCTGAGTCCTGGAGTCAGATCACACCCTGGAGACAGACTCTCTGCTTTCAGGAAAGGTGCAGACAGGGCTGTGTATCAGCAATTTTTCCTGAGTCACTGGGTTAGAACACTCCCTGGAAGCAAGCTCTCCACTTGCGTGGAAAGGGCAGAGAGGGCTGTGGATCAGCCTTCACTCCTAGGTGTAGATGGAGGTAGAGAGGATCCTGTTGACTGCCCTGTCACTTGTGATGCCTGTGCCTCCCAGTTGTTCTCCTATGTATTGTTTTTCTTTGAACTTATTCCAGTGATGTTCCAGCCTCAAACTTAGCAAGCTTCCCAAAGACCTCTCATAACAACCAAATGCTCATAATCCTCAGTTTTATGAACCAATTCACAATTTTATGCCATACACAGAACATACTCAAAAGTTCCATAGCACATTATCACAACAGTTAGGAAAATGGACTGCCATGACCACAAACATCACAGTTCTGACAGGGCCAAGACCAAAGACTGACTTTCTTATAAAATGGTTCTACTGGAAACACAGGACTGGATATAACTGAAAATATTCCAGACACAAATGCACGACTGAGACTCCAAATTGCCATTTAGTATGTTTTATATTGTAGGATATAAAACTAGCCCCCTCTACGGAATGTTATGGTGACCCCTGAGACAGACACAGCCTCCCCTGATTCAGTATCCTGCTATTTTCTGGTTGTACCAAAAAAATAAACAACCAGTAAATGATTTGACCTCTTAAAAATCATTTACACTTAAAAACTGGGATGAGGCAGGATTCCCTCACCTTTTAAAAATATTTCTAGAGCTACTAAAAAACTTGCATTTACTAAATAATTGATAAAAAATATTCCTCTGGATTGTACAAGAAGGGATACAGGGACCACTGACAGACTTGATGGATGTTTAGTTGGACTTGGCTTCTTTCTCTTCAGAGGCTGGACTCGAGTTTTCTGTCTCTCCATTTTCTGCAGACAGATCTGTAGTTTGCTGGTCAGCCACTTCAGCCTGTTTGCCTTTTGCTCCCCTCTTCTCTTTTATCTGCACTTTTTTGTCTGATGCTTTATCCTTTCCCTCAGGCTTTTTCTGGCTTCATTTCTACCTTGGCAGTTGCTGGTTTGGCTGACAGCCTGTCAGAGTAGCACTTGGGCTCCACCTTTGTAGCTCCATCCATGCTAACCTTCCTCTTAGGCATCGTGGCAACAGGGGGTGGGAGACGAGTCAAGTGCATCACAGGATCTGTCACAGAACTGCACTGCCTAGCTGCCACCACAGGAACTGCCTATTATTTATATATTAATGCCATAATTTTATCATGTACACTTAAAAATCATTATACTTGCTACTTGAATAAACTTCCATATTAGTATATCTGTTTTCATTATTCATATGTATTTTATACTTAAAATATACCTATCAGTGTGAGAGGATTGTCTGCAGAGTGCCTTAACAAGACTTTAGAACCCTTACATCTGGATTATAGTGGTAGGTGTCTAAGTTAGTTCAAATTTATGTAGTAGTAGTATGCTGAAAAACATGTTTTATTGTATATGAATGATAAATAAAAGAGTTAATGTTCAAATATGTTTAAAAAAACTTTTAAAATTTATTAAGGATGTTTTATTAATTTTATAAACTTAGTGCATTATTTTCTTGTTACTTCTATGCTAACCCTTAGGCTCCAGAGAGCTTAAGTTTATATAAACTCTTCCCTTCTCTACTACCTCATCCACTTTGCCTCAGTGCTATCCAACTCACAAGGTTTAGGGTCAGCAATGTTGAGCCACTGTATACATTTTAGGCAGATGTATTGATTGCAGTAGTCTGGAAATCCATGTTAAGAATGGAGACAGCCAAACAAAGAACAATTATTAAATAATCAGTAGTGCTAGCCTCTCAGAGAGTGACCTGGGTACAAGCCCCTTTGGATTGTTGCAGAGTTTGCCACTTAACATTATAACTTTGTGTTTATAATTGAGTTCACTTTAGTATTTCCCTTTTTTATTTAAAGATTTGTCTCTGAAGAAATAATCTATGGAAAAGGAAGGCTATCTGATTGCAAAATTCCCATAGATACAATTTTAGAGAATATATAATTTGTACAAAAAATGATATATATGACCAACAGAGTGTACCCTCAGGGCTGGATGGTGAAATGGAAATGTGGAAACCACCTTCAGAGATGACTTGTTACTGATGACCCTGAGAAGAGAGTTTTTCAAATCACATGAACAATTCTCAAGGAGCTATTATGAATATAATTTAATGAACTTGTTCTAATTAATGATGACATTTATTATTATCAAGATAGGAATATGATACACTGTGTGGAGATTAGAAAAGAAATAATGACAAGTAAGAATTATTCAGTTTTTCTTGAATTCAGCATAGTTTTGGATGCCTTAAGAAGAAATGTTTTCTCAAGTCTGGGAATAGAAATTGATCACAATGCAGTAGATCTTACTGGTTCCACTGCCACTTGATTTACAAATAGAAAGCTTGGTGTATGATAGAGTTCCCCTGTAAAGAAATAGCCCAAATCAGCTGAGAATAGCTTAGCAGGGAAGAGTTCTGAAGAACTGCCAGGGAGCAGGGAATAGTCCATCTGGTAACTGGAAAGAGACAGCTTATATCAGATAGAACTTTTGCTGTTTACTCTGTAATCACTGTCTCTGCATCCTTAGTAATTTTATCCTTTAGTTTGTGTTTTGTTGGCAAAGTTAGAAGAGCTATGCTCAAGGCTTGCAGCCTGCATTTCTAGGCCTACTTATATTACCAGTCTTTCTCCATGTCCACTTTCTTGCATCTGGCAATGCAACAAAACAAAAACAAAGACAAAAACAAACAAACAAACAAACAAACCAAACCAAAAAAAAAAAAAAAACCTCCCAAATGTGACATTTCCACTAACAACAAAAAAATTAAGGGAGTTGTGTAATCCTTCCAGTTGCCATCTGCACCTGGGATCTGGGACTGTTCCACAGCCCTCTGTATACATGTCCCTATAGGAGAGAGCTGTTCTCTCAGGAGTACTATCACTCCTTGGCTAAGAGATGAGATCCCTACTTTCTCTCCAATAACTGTCCAAAGTGGGACCAGCTAGGAGCACACAGGGCACAGGAACAGTGGAAGAGCAAGGCCAGGATCCTTCTGGTCCCAATCTGCACCCAAGGGCTAAGACTGTTTCTGAGCCTGTTGTACACAGTTCCACCAGAACAGAACTTGTCTCCCAGAAGTGCTGAAACAGGCTTACATGCCCACAGGAGGCATAAGCTCCAACCAGAGACAGCAAGACCAACTAACACCAGAGACAACCAGATGGTGAAAGGCAAGCACAAGAACCTTACCAACAGAAACCAAGGCTACTTGGCATCACCAGAACCCAGTTCTCCTGCCACAGCAATTCGTGAATACCCCAATGCACTAGAAAAGCAAGATTCTTCTCATGATGCTGACAGAGGACTTTAAGAAGGACATAAATAACTCCCTTAAAGAAATATAGGAAAACACAGGTAAACAAGTAGGAGCCCTTAAAGAGGAAACACAAAAATCCCTTAAAGAATTACAGAAAACACAACCAAACAGATGAAGGAATTGAACAAAACGTCCATGATCTAAAAATGGAAGTAGAAATAGTAAAGAAGCCACAAAGGGCTTATGCCTGGTCCTTTCTGCTGGGGCAGACTCTTGGCTGGCCTTCTCCAGTGAAGATACCATATATTGATCCATTCCAGAAGACACATCACACTCAGAGCAGTTGATGATCCTCTGCACTCAGAGCAGTAGAGGACCCACTGTTGTCAGAGCAATCGAGGATCAGTGGCACTCAGAGAAGTTGTACAACTGCTTGACTGCTCCACTCAAGACTCAACAGTATGAAGGCCTCCCAGTAAATCTACTGACTGCAGCTAGGGCAAAAGATCAGCAGTTTCTCTGCTCTTGTGAAGAGTCCCCAGTTAGAAGACCCCAGGTGGTCTGCTACAGTCAAGGCTTCAGGCCTACCAGGAGACCTGAAGGAACCCAGGGACAAAAGAGGCAGACTCCAGACAGTCACCCAGACCAACAAACACCAGGGATACCCAAATGGAAAAGGCAAGCACAAGACCATAAGCAACAGAAGCTAATATATGTGGGGATCATCAGAAGCCAGTTCTCCCACCACAGCAGCCCTGAATACAACACACCCGAAAATCAGGAATCTGACCTAAAATCCTATCTTATGAAGATAATAGAGTCTGTTAAGGAGAATATCAGTAACTCACTGAAAGAAATACAGGAAAACACAGGTAAACAGGTGAAGGAATTGAATAAAGCAATCCAAGACCTAAAAGTGGAAGTAGAAACAATAAAGAAAACACAAATGGAGGCAAACCTGGAAATGTAAAACCTAGGAAAGAGGTCAGGAATTACAAATGTGAGAATCACCAACAGAATTCAAGAGAGAGAAGAGAGAATCTCAGATGTAGAAGATACCATAGAAGAGATTGACACAATTGTCAAAGAAAATTCAAAACACGAAAAACTCCTAACCCAAAGCATCCAAGAAATTCAGGACACAATGAAAAGACCAAATCTAAGAATAATCAAAATAGAGGAGAATGAAGGTTCCCAGCTAAAAGGACTTGAAAATATCTTCAACAAAATCATAGAAGAAAACTTCCCCAACCTAAAGAAAGAAATGGCCATCCATAAGGGTACAAGAACCCTATAGAACAACAAATAAATGGGACCAGAAAAGAAAATCCTTTCTTCACATAATAAGAAAACACTAAATGCACAGAACAAAGAAAGAATATTAAAAACTGCAAGGGAAAGGGTCAAGTATCATACAAAGGTAGACCCATCAGAATTACACCAGACTCCTCAACAGAGACTATGAAAGCCAGAAGAGTCTGGTCAGATGTCACGCTGACTCTAAGAGAACACAAATGCTAGCCAGGCTATTATGCCCAGCAAAACTCTTAATCAACATAGATGGAGAAACCAAAGTATTCCAGGGAAAAAAACAAATCCAAACAATATCTATCTACCAATCCAGCCCTACAGAGGATTCTAGAATGAAAACTCTAACACAAGGAAAGTACCTGCACCAAAGAAAGAACAAGATATTAAACATCTTACAACAAAGTCAAAAGGAGAGAACCACAAGCACATAAAGTCACCCACAAAAACAAACATATCAGGAACCAATAGTCATCTCTCTTTAATATCTCTGAATATTAATGGACTCAACTCACCTATAAAAAGACATAAGCTCACAGACTGGATATATAAACAAGATCCAGCATTTTGCCACATACAAGAAATACACCTCAATAACAAAGAGATACTATTTCAGAGTAAAAGAATGGAAAAGGGTCTTCCAAACAAATGATCCTAGGAAACAAGGAGGAGTTGGAATCCTAATATCTAATAAAATAGACTTTCAACCAAGAGTTATCAAGTGTGATGAAAAAGGACACAACATATTCATCAACGGAAAAATCCACCAAAAGAAAGTCTCACTTCTGAACATCTCTGCCCCAAATGGAAGAGCACCCATATTCATAAAAGGAACTTTATTAAAGCTCAAAATACACACTGAACGTCACATAATAATAGTGGGAGACCTCAATACCCTACTCTCATCAATGGTCAGGTCATTGAAACAGAAACTAAACAGACACGGAGAAACTAAGAGAGGTTATGAATCAAATGGATTTAACAGATATCTAAAGAACATTTCACCCTAAAACAAAAGAATACACCTTCTCAGCACCACATGGTAACTTCTCCAAAATCTACCATATAATTGTTCATAAAACAACCCTCAACCGATATAAGAAGATTGAAATAATACCATGCATCATATCAGATCACCATGGCCTAAGGCTGGTCTTCAAGAACAGCAAAAACTACAGAAAGCCCATATATACATAGAAACTAGACAAGTCTTTACTCAACGATAGCTTGGTCAGGGAAGAAATGAAGAAGGAAAATTAAAATTTCTTGGAATTTAATGAAAATGTTGACACATCATACTCAAGCTTATGGGACACAATGAAAGCAATGCTAAGAGGAAAGTTCATAGCACTAAGTGCCCTGGTAAAGAAACTGAAGAGATCTTACACTTAATAACTTAAGTTGTTAAGATCTTAACAACTTAACTGCAAACCTGAGAGTTCTAGAACAAAAAGAAGGAAACTTACCCAAGAGGAGTGGAAGGCAGGAAATAGTCAAACTCAGGGCTAAAATCAACCAAATAGAAACAAAGAAAACAATACAAAGAATCAATAAAACCAGAAACTGGTTCTTTGAGAAAATCAACAAGAAAGATAAACCCCTAGCCAAACTACCAAAAGGGCTAAGAGATAGTATCCAAATTAACAAAATCAGAAATGAAAAGGGAAACATAACAACAGAAATGGAGGAAATTGAAAATTTTAACAGATCCTACTGCAAAATTTAAATGAAATGGATCATTTTCTAGACAGATACTATATACCAAAGTTAAATCAAGAGCAGATAAACTATGTAAACAGGCCCATATTGCACAAGGAAATAGAAGAAGTCATTAAAAATCTCTCAACCAAAAAAAGCCCTGAGCCAAATGGATTTAGTGGAGAATTTTACCAGACCTTCAAAAAGACCTGAAACCAATTTTACTCTAACTATTCCATAAAATAGAGTGAGAAGGAATCCTACCTAACTTCAATGAATCCACAATTACTCTGATACCTAAACCACACAAGGACCCAAAAAAGAAAGAGAACTTCAGACCAATCTTGCTTATGAATATCTATGCAAAATACTCAATAAAATTCTTGCAAACAGAATCTAAGAACACATCAAAACCATCATTCGCCACAATCAAGTAAGCTTCATCCCAGGGATGCAAGGTTGGCTTAATATATAAAAATCCATTAACATAATTCACTATACAAACAAACTCAAAGAAAAAAATCCCATGATCATCTCCTTAGATGCAGAAAAGGCATTTGACAAAATACAACACCCCTTCATGTTAAAAGTATTGGAGATATCAGGAATTCGAGGCCCATATCTAAATATAAAAAAAAAAAAATTACTGTAAACCAACAGCCAATATCAAATGAAATGGATACATACTTGAAGCAATCCCAGTAAAATCGGAGACAAGACAAGGATGCCCACTTTCCCCATATATATTCAATATAGTACTTGAAGTACTAGCTAAAACAATAATACAATAAAGAGATATCAAGGGGATACAAATTGGTAGAGAAGAAATAAAAGTATCATTATTGGAAGATGATATGATAGTATACACAAGTGACCCTAAAAATTCTACCAGAGAACATCTCCAGCTGATAAACAACTTCAACGAAGTCTCTAGATATAAAATTAACTCAAATAAATCAGTAGCTTTACTTATACAAATGATAAACAGAATGAGAAAGAAATCAGGAAAACAACTCCCTTCACAATAGCTACAAATAATATAAAATATCTTGTGGTAATGCTAACCAAACAAATGAAAGACCTGTATAAAAGTAACTTCATGTCTCTCAAGAAATAAATTGAAGAATCTCAGAAAATGGAGAGTTCTCCCATGCTCATGAATTGGCAGAATTAACAGAGTAAATATGGCCATCCTACCAAAGGCAATCTATAGACTCAACGCAATTTCCATCAAAATCCCAACACAATTCTTCAAAGATAGAAAGAGCAATTCTCAAATTCATCTGGAAAGTCAAATAACCCAAAATAGTGAAAACAATTTTTAACAATAAAGAACATCTGGGGGAATCACCATCTCTGACTTCGAGCTTTACTATGGAATAATAACTATAAAAACTGCATGTTATTGGTACAGAGACAGACAAGTTGATCAGAGGAACAGAACTGAAGACCCAGAAATAAAACTACACACTTATGGATACTTGATCTTTGACAAAGAAGCAAAAAATATACAATGGGGAAAAAAGCATCCACAATAAATGGTGCTGGTCTAACTGGCTGTTGATATGTAGAAAAATGAAGATAGACACATAATTGGCACCATGCACAAAGTTCAAGTCCAAGTAGATCAAGTACTTCAACATAAATGCAAATACATTCAATCTAATAGAAGAGAAAGTGGGAAAGAATCACGAACTCATTGGCACAGTGGGGAATTCCCTAAACAGAACTACAATGATTCATGCTCTAAGATCAAGAATTGATAAATGGGACCTCATGAAACTGGAAAGCTTCTGTAAGGCAAAGGACATAATCAATAAGACAAATCGGGATCTCTCTTCACCTGTTTGCCTTGTGGAATTGAGCAACTGCTAGATCCTTGGACTTCCACTCGCAGTGGCTGCTGAACATTGTTGTGAGTTGGACTACAAACTATGGGGCAGTTTTCTATCTTCAAAGCAACATGAATGGTCCAGCTGGGAGGCAAAGGCCTCAGAAGTGGCAGGGTAGCTGGTGAAGGATCCTTTCTACCTCTGTCTACACCTAGGAGGGATGACTGATCCACAGCCTTCTGCCCACTAGTCTTACTAGAGGAGAGCTGATCTCACAGAAGTACTGACACAGGCTTACAGACCCACAGGAGGAACAAACTCCAGCCAGAGACAGGAAGAACACCTAACACCAGAGATCAAGAGACTATGAAAGACAAATGCAAGAATCTTACCAACAGAAACCAAGACTACTTGGCTTCATCAGAACCTAGTACTTCCACCAAAGCAAGTCCTGGATATCCCAAAATACCAGAAAAGTAAGATTTGGACATGAATAACTCCCTTAAAGAAATACAGGAGAACACAGATAAACAGGTTCAAGGCCTTAAAGAGGAAACACCCAAATCCCTTAAAGAATTACAGGAAAGCACAACCAAACAGATGAAGGAAAAGAACAAAACATTCCAGGACCTAAAACTGGAAGTAGAAACAGCTAAGAAATCACAAAGAGAGACAACTCTGGAAATAGAAATCCTAGAAAAGAAGTCAAGAACCGTAGATGCAAGCATCACCAACAGAATACAAGACATAGAAGAGAGAATCTCAGGGGCAGAAGATACTATAGAAAACATTGACACAACAGTCAGAGAAAACAAAAAATGCAAAAACTTCCTAACCCAAAACATCCAGGAAATCCTGGACATAATAAGAAGATCAAACCTAAGGATAATAGTTATGGAAGAGAGTGAAGACCTCCAACTTAAAGAGCCACTCAATATCTTCAACAAAATTATAGAAGAAAACTCCCATAACCTAAAGAAAGAGATACCCATCAACATACAAGAAGACTACAGAACTCCAAAGAGACTGGACCAGAAAAGAAATTCCTCTTGCCACATAGTAGCCAAAATGCCAAATGCACAAAACAAAGAAAGAATATTAAAAGCAGTGAGGGAAAAAGGTCAAATAACATATACAGGCAGACCTATCAGAATTACACCAGACTTCTAGACAGAGACTATGAAAGCCAAAAGATCCTGGGTTGATGTCATACAGACCCTAAGAGAACACAAATGATAGCCCAGGCTACTATACCCAGCAATAATCTCAATTTCCATAGATGGAGAAACCAGAATATTCCACGACAAAACCAAATTTACACAATATATTTCCACAAATCCAGCTCTTCAAATGGTAGTAAATGGAAAACTTTAACACAAGGAGGGAAACTACATCCCTGAAAAAGCAAAAAAGTAATCTTCCAACAAAACTAAAAGAAGATAGCAACATGAACAGAATTCCAACTTTAACAACAAAAATAACAGGAAACAACAATTACCTTCCCTTAATATCTATTAATATCGATGGACTCAACTCCCAATAAAAAGACATAGACTATCAGACTGGGTACATAAACAGGACCCAACATTTTGTTGGATACAGCAACGCACCTCAGTGACAAAGACAGTCACTACCTCAGAATAAAAGGCTGAAAAACAATTTTCCAAGCCAATGGTCTCAAGAAAAAAGCTGGAGTAGCCATTCTAATATGGAATAAAATTGACTTTAACCCTAAAGTGATCAAAAAAGATGAGGGACGTTTCATACTCATCAAAGATACTATCTACCAAGATGAACTCTCAATTCTAAACCTCTATGCTCCGAATACAAGGGCATCTACATTCACAAAAGAAACTTTACTAAAGCTTAAGGCATATGTTGCACCACACACAATAATAGCAGGAGATTTCAACACCCCACTATCTGCAATGAACAGATCATGGAAACAGAAACTAAACAAAGACACCGTGAGGCTAAGAGAAGTTATGAAACAGATGGATTTAACAGATATCTATAGAACTTTTTATTCTGAAACGAAAGGATATACATTCTTCTCAGAACCTCATGGTACCTTCTCCAAAATTGAACATACAATTGGTCACAAATCAGGCTTAAACAGATACGAGAAGATTGAAATAATTCCATGCATCCTCTCAGATCACCATAGACTAAGGCTGTTCCTCAATAACAACATAAACAATAGAATTCCCATATAAATGTGGAAGCTTAACAACACTCTACTCAATAATAACTTGGTCAAGGAAGAAATTAAGAAAGAAATTAGAGACTTTCTAGACTTTAATGAAAATGAAGCCACAACATACCCAAACTTATGGGACACAATGAAAGCAGTCCTAAGAGGAAAACTCATAGCTTTAAGTGCCTCCAAAAAGAAACTGGAGAGAGCATACACCAGCAATTTGACAGCACATCTGAAAGCTCTAGAACAAAAAGAAGCAAATTCACCCACGAGGAGTTGAAGGCAGGAAATAATCAAACTCAGGGGCTGAAATCAACCAAATAGATTCAAAAAGTACTATAAAAGAATCAACAAACCAGGAGCTGGTTCTTTGAGAAAATCAACAAAATAGATAAGCCCTTAGCCAGACTAACTAGAGGGCACAGAGGCAGTATCCTAATTAACAAGATCAGAAATGAAAAGGAGACACAACAACAGACACTGAGGAAATCAAAAAAAAAATCATGAGATCCTACTAAAAAGCCTATACTCAACAAAACTGGAAAACCTTGATGAAATGGACAATTTTCTAGAAAGATACCTGGTAGCAAAATTAAATCAAGACCAGATCAATGATTTAAATAGTCTCATATCTACTAATGAAATAGAAACAGTCATTAATAGTCTCCCAACCAAAAAAAGCCCAGGACCAGATGAGTTTAGGGCCCAGTTTTATCAGATCTTCAAAGAAGACCTAATACAATACTCCTCAAACAATTCCACAAAATTGAAATGGAAGGTACACTACCCAATTCATTCTATGAAGCCACATTTACTCTTATACCTAAACCACACAAAGACCCAACAAAGAAAGAAAACTTCAGACCAATTTCCCTTATGAATATCGATGTAAAAATACTCAATAAAATTCTTACAATCTGAATCCAAGAACACATCAAAGCGATCATCCATCATGATCAAGTAGGCTTCATCCCAGAGATGCAGGGATGGTTCAATATACGAAAGTCCATCAACATAATTCACTATATAAACAAACTCAAAGAAAAAAACCATATGATTATCTCATTAGATCCTGAGAAAGCACTTGACAAAACCAAACATCCCTTCATGATAAAAGTCTTGGAAAGAACAGGAATTCAAGGCCCATACTTGTACATAGTAAAAGTAATATACAGGAAACCAGTAGCCAACATCAAACTAAATGGAGAGAAACTTGAAGCAATCCCACTAAAATCAGAGGCTAGACAAAGCTGCCCACTTTCTCTCTACCTATTCAATATTGTACTAGCCAGAGCAATTAGACAACAAAAGGAGATCAAAGGAATATGAATTGGTAAGGAAGAAGCCAAACTATCACTATTTGCTGATGATATGATAGTATACTTAAGTGACCCCAAAAATTCCACCACAGAGCTCCTCAACCAGATAAACAATTTCAGCAAAGTAGCTGGATATAAAACCAACTCAAGCAAATCAGTGCCCTTCCTCTACACAAAGGATAAACAAGCTGAGAAAGAAATTGGGGAGACAACACCCTTCACAATAGTCACAAATAATATAAAATACCTTGGTATGACTCTAACTAAGCAAATAAAAGATATGTTTGACAAAAACTTCAAGTCTCTGAAGAAGGAAATTGAAGAACACCTCAGAAGATGGAAAGATCTCCCATGCTCATGAATTGCCAGGATTAATATAGTAAAAATGGCCATCTTATTGAAAGCAATCTACAGATTCAACACAATCCCCATCAAAATTTCAACTCAATTTTTCACAGACTTAGTAAGAGCAATTTTCAAATTGATCTGGAATAACAAAAGCCAAAACATTCTCAACAATAAAGGAACCTCTGGTGGAATCACCATCCCAGACATT
>JADRCD010193839.1:12023-40754 GCA_019843815.1 Montemys delectorum
TCTCTCTCTCTCTCTCTCTCTCTCTCTCTCTCTCTCTCTCTCTCTCTGTCTTTCTTTCTTCCTAGTCAGGTTGTCTTACTATAGCAACAAAATAACACATTGATCTCATCTCAGAACAAAGAGCTGAGCTTAGCAGTGCTGCCATTCCAGGTTAGCCTCAAGCTACTGTGTAACCGAGGATGCTGTTGGAGAGATGCTCTTGTCTCCACCTTCTGAGTGGGTGAATACATGCGTAGTCACCACACCAGCTTTATACCATGCCAAGGCTCTGTTATGCCAGGCAGGGTGCTCTCTACCAACTGAGCTGCACCGGGCCCTTTAACTACTTGTGTTAAATGCTCATATGAAGGCATGTGAAGGCAGCCGCATTTTAGGTGTCAGCGACTGTGTAAGCATCCTGCCATGCTCAGGTATACACACTGGAAACACAGTCTATATCTGCAGATGGCTCTGACTTCATCTGAAAGGCGATCTGGCGAGTGACGACCCTTGCAATTTGGTTTTCTCTGTTACCCTATAATTATTTTTAATTATTTACTGTTCGCAGTAGTCTATCTTTGTATTTCCAAGGGTATTTTAATGAATGCCACATGCTTAAAAGGGGCTGCTGTTATTTCCTGTAGCAGGAGATGCCGCTCCATATCATACCGTTACAACGTTTTAAGGCATCCTGTCGTTATAGAGAGTAACTTTGTGCACATCTTTATCTGTCTTCTAAGTTGATTTCAATGTCATTTTCAAGTTCACATCTCTGGAGGAAACATTTTTGCCATCTGGGACACCTATAAAAAGAACATTTAGACAATTTCATTTTCTGAGCTAGACAGTGGTGTTTTACTTCCAGCACTAAGGGAAAATAATTGGCAATATTTTTGCAGTGAGAACGCTCCATAATTTGTTTCACTATATGAAAAATATAAATCAATTTTTCAAGAAGTTACACTCGGCACTTGGTTGTCTTTGCTTTTGCTTTATAGCTGCTGCCCAGGGGAAATGTATTCTGCATAACAAAGATCCAAAACTCTCCTGTGGCCCTCACTTCTTACAGGATTTGACTTTTTTTTTAAATCTTCCCTTTCCAAGTCTATTGCTTCTACTTACTCTGTCCTCTCCTTCCCCACTTCCTTTGTTTTTTCTTTTTCCTCTTCCTCCGCTTCTTTGCTACCCTATCTTTCCTTTTCCTACTCCCCTTTTCTCCCTCCTGTTTCTCTGTCACCTTGCTTAATTCTTTCTCTCTCTTTCTGTCTATTGCCTTCAGGTGATTTTCCCCAAGTGTTGGAGTCTTCGGTAGTTTTGCTACATTTCGTCCTCGTGGAGAGAATTGCTGCAATTAAAAAAAAAATCCTCCCACCTACCACATTTTCAATCTTTTCATCGTTTCTCTTTATGGGTCTGTATGGAAAGAGTGAATCCCATACACAACTTAACTCTATGGTGAGACTGCTGACTGCTCTCCTTATATAGTAACAGAACTGTGGTGAGGGAGCTAATCCTTGGGATGATTAAAGTACTCGGGAAAGGATCTAAGAAGATTAGATTTTAATTTTGCACATGGTGAAATTAAAACTTTCTTAGCTGCAGTTCTGAGTTGTGAACTATTCATAGTTGTATAATCAGCATTACCACAATTGAAATGCAGAACAGTTTTATAGCCTGGAGTTATTTATCATAATACCTTCTTGTCATCATTTCCTGCAGCATCCCAGTGCCTGGTACCATGGAGCTACATGGTGCCTGTGGGAGTCTGCCTTTCTGCCACGTGAGGTAGTGGAATTGTACAGTAGCAGCGTGTCGAGTGCCTGGCTCTTTCCACTTACTATGGTGTGTTTTGAGATTTGTTCTTGTACCAATGGCTGTGTTCTTTTTTAAACTGTTGACTCAGAGCCCTTTTGTAAACGCTCCAGAATCTGACATTCTCCAGCCAAAGGGTACTCGGGTGACTTCCACATTGGCAGCTATGTATTAGCTGCTGTAAATATCTGCATACAGGTTTTTGTGTGAATCCATCACATCTTTGTTTCTTTTGGATAAATAAAGGACAGTGGGATTGCTGACTGTCTCAAGGTGCCAGGTGGCCTTCCTATCAGTGATGGATGGATGGGAGCTCTCTCTGCTTTGTGTGCTCATGAGAACTTACTATTGTCAATGGCTTTTAGTTAATTAGTCTTTCATTACTTTATTAATTATTATTTAATTAATAATAGAATATTCTGGTAGATATTTAGTATGGCTCACTATAGTTTTTAAATAATCTCAGAATAAACTACAATGAGCTCCAGCTGTTCATGTGGTAATTCTACCTTTGCATCTGGATTTTGTGAAAATGTGCATCAAAATCTCTTCCTACGTTTTCATTTTTGATTTTTACTTTGTCCCTTGTTTATTGGAGACAGAGAATCATCCACGTGAGGCAATTCTTGAGCTTCTACTCCTGCTTCCATCTCAGACGTGCTGGAATCACAGGTGCGCACGGCATACCATTGTTCCTTTGGTTTTCAACGGTTGCTTTTCTAACAGGACCTTTCTCTGCCTGCTGAGCTTATCTCACGCACATGAGAAACTTAACGGCTTTAAAAACTCAACCAAAGACAGTGGCTTTTTGGTTAGTTTTTTCACACCAGAGAAAATTAAAGACACAGACACTCATGGGCACGTTATTTATTATTTTTAGATTATTTTATGTGTATGAGTGCTTTGCTTACGTGCATGCCTGCGCACCATGTGCATGCTTGGTGGCTATGGAGACCAGAAGAGGCATGAGATTCCTAGAAACTGGAATTATGGATGATTGTGAGCCAACTAGTGATTGCTGGGAACTGAACCAGGGTCCTGTGCAAGGGCAGCCAGTGCTCATAAACACTGAGTGACCTCTCTAGTCTGAGAGAGAACTTTACATAGAAAAATTGAGGAGAAATGAAAGAAGTACCCAAAAGTGGGTGTGGGGAATTCTCAAGAGAGAGAAAAGTCCTTTCAGCTTCTTTGATTGTCATTCTGGATTAGGTGATTGCATCAGTTGGCTGATTAGAGAGCTCCACCCTGTGTACATGCTTCCCTGGCCAGCCTGGGGGATGATCATGCTATGTTTACATGCTGCACACACACTCACGGGATTTATTGGATAGCTTTGTGTCAACTTGATTCAAACTAGGGTCAGTCATCTGCAAAGAGGGAACCTCAGTCTCTCTGATTGGACGGTCGGCAAGTCTGTGGGGCATTTTCTTGATTAATGACTGACTGATGGGGACTAGCCTAGAACTCAGAGATTCAGAAATCTACCTGCCTCTGCCTCCCAAGTGCTGGGCTTAGAGACATATGCTACCACACTCAGCTCAGATCTAGGATTGATTATTAATTAATTAATTATTATTTTTTTAAAGATAGAGTTTCTCTGTGCAGCCCTTGGCTGTCCTGGAATTTGCTCTATAGACCAGGCTGGCCTCGAACTCAAAGAGATCTGCCTGCCCTCTGCCTCCTGAGTGCTGAGATTAAAGGTGTGAGCCACTCCCCCCCCAAGATAAACCTTTTCTTGTCCGGTCAAGTTAGCCTTCATTAACAAAGGCTAGAGTTTAAATTCAGGAAAGCCAGAGGTAATTTATTATCAGTAGTATGACTCTGAGAAAAGTGTAGTTCTCCCAAGAGAAGGAAATAATGCCAAGTAGAAACTAAGAGTTTAATAAAAGTTTATTTTTCTTAGTTCTTAAATCCACCTGAAAGTTAATTATTTAAAATAATAGAAATTCTAACAACATGTAGGAACATATGGAATATGTATCTATCTATTATCTATCTATATATCTGTCTATCATCTATCCATGTATTTATCTATCATCTATCTGTCATCTATTATCTATCATCTATCTATTGTCAATGCATCTATCTATTATATATGTATCTATCTTCTTTTTTTTCTTTTAAAGATTTATTTATTATTATTTATAAGTACACTGTAGCTGTCTTCAGACATACCAGAAGAGGGCGTCAGATTTCATTACAGATGGTTGTGAGCCACCATGTGGTTGCTGGGATTTGAACTGAACTCAGGACCTTCGCAAGAGAAGTCAGTGCTCTTAACCACTGAACCATCTCTCCAGCCCTCTATCTATCTTCTATCTATCATCTATCTATCTATGTATCTATCATCTATCATCTATGTATCTATGTATCTATTATCATCTGTCATTTATCTGTCATCTATGTATCTATTATCTATCTATCTATCTATCTATCATCTAATTTATCTCTATCTATCATCTATCTAACAGCATATAGGAAGATGCTGACATACAAATCTGTGAAATAAATGCCATCAGTGTGACAAGAATCAAGGAGGACCTGGGATCCCTTCCCTCATGCCTTAAGATACCCACACCACACAGTGTTATTGAAGGTAAACATAGATTAGTTAAAGCTCTGTACTTCAATCATGTGTCCTCAGGTCCCAGAACTGACATTCCAACAGAGGAGATCAAATAGAGTATATTTTAATAGTTATTGATGACATTAAGGACTAATAAGGAGGGATGGAAAAAAGAAGCCAATCTATATTAGAACAATAAGGAAAATATTCAAACATTCTGATGGAAGAAAACAAAGCCACTTACATAACTGATCATGGGGTCTAGAGGCTGAGCAAGGTGCAGTGGCTCACACTTCTAACCCCAGCACTTAGAAGACTGCAAAAGATCACCAGCTCAAAGACAGTTCTAGCTATGTAGTGAGACTTGTCTCAGAGAATTTTTAATTAGGGGTCTAGAGAGATGCCAGCTGTTCTTCAGAGGACCTGTGTTTGAATTCCAGCACACAAATGATGTGATGGTTTGTATGTGGTTGGCCCAGGGAGTTGCACTATTAGAAGATGTGGCCCTGTTGGGAGTAGGTGTGGCCTTGTTGAAGTAGGTGTGTTACTGTGGGTGTGGGCTTTAAGACCCTCATCCTAGCTGTCTGGAAGTCAGTATTCTGCTAGCAGCCTTTACATAAAGATGTAGAACTCTCAGCTCCTCCTGTACCATGCCTGCCTGGATGCTGCCATGTTCCTGCCTTGATGATAATGGACTGATCCTCTGACTGTAAGCCAGCCCCAATTAAATGTTGTTCTTTCTAAGACTTGCCTTGGGCATGATGTCTGTTCACAGCAGTAAAACCCTACCTAAGACACATGGTGACTCTCTACTGTCTGTATTCTAGTTTCAGATTATCTGATACTATTTCCTGGCTTCCATAGGTAGCAGGCACTAACATGGCAGACAGATATACGTACAGCCCAAACACCCATACACATACCCTTAAAAAGGGTTAAATTAAAAGAAATTGAACATTTATACTGTCTCATTTGGGGCTAAAACACTAATACATAGAAAACCACATCCAGGGGATGAGGCCAGGCTGAGTTAGTATATAGCACTTATAGACCTGAGTTCACTTCTCAGCACCCACATAAAAAGTAGGCACAGTGGAATGTAGCTATAATTCCACCTCTGTGGAGGCAAACCCAGGAAGACCTTCTGGCTAGCAGTCTAGACAAACTTCTGAGCTGTCTGTTCAGTGAGGAACCTTCTCTCAAAAAATCAACGGTGCCTAGAGGCCCACCCAAAGCAGGAGCTGCCACAAGCATGTGGTGGAGAGATAGAGGAGAGAGAAGTAGAAGGGTTTGAGCATTCTGATGTGAGGCAGAACTGCAGACTCAAAAGTGCTGAGCAGCTGCTTGATATGAGTGTCCTGTGCTGCCGCCAGAGGCCATGGTAATGTCCCAGGCCTTGTTGATGGCCATGTCTGGGTCTGTGGCCATGCAGCAACATGTGTGACCCATGTTACCACTGGAGGCCACGTGGATGTTCCTTGTCTGGGCTGCCACCTAGAACCATGTTAATGTCCAAGGGCTGTGCAGAGCCAGCTCCACCCTTCACTGGCTGAGGCGCTCAGGAGAGCTGGCCCTGCACCTTGCCTGGGCAGCACAGGAGAGCTCATCCTGCAGGTATGGGCATGGTTGAACTGGCAGACTGTCTAATTCAGCTACCACTCAGGTCCGGATGCAGGGCTCTGAGTTGGCCCACCCCAACATCTATGAACTGCTGGGGCATGTGAAGGGGCCGGTCCTGCAGACCCAAAGCTGCAGGATCTCCATGACTCAGGGCAACGACAGGATATCTGAGAGGAGTTGCCGTGAAGATCCAGTATTGATAAAGTAGCAGAAGCCAGAGGCCTTGAACCCGACCAGTGACTCATTGCAGTAAACATTTGCAATTGAACATGTTTGATCAAAAGGGCACGCTGTGTGACACACTGTGACACACTGCAGCTCCCATGACAATACATTTTTATTTAAATGTAAATTATTTTATCTTGGGAGGGAGTTTGCAAGGTGGATAAAAAGGGATGGAGGTGAGTGGGATTGGGTACATGGTATGAAATACACAAAGAATCAATAAAAAGTTAAAAAACAAAGGTGGGAAGAGCTTGAGAAAGATACTCCTGCCTTCCATACTTACATACACTTGTCCTCACATACATGTGTGTGCATACATGCACACAAACATGTATGTACCCGAAGTCTGATGGTTCCAAATAACATGCTTGGCTTGTGAAATTTTTATTCTATACAACATGAAATACTTGCGAATATGAAAACTGGATTAGAGTCCTCATACTTTCTTGCTCCTGTGATCAGACCCCTGAGAAGGCGTAGTTTAAGGAAGGAGGGAGCTGCTTGGCTCACAGCTTGAGGACATCATCTCTCATGGTGGGAAGGCGTGGAGGCAGGAGTCTGAGGCAGCTGGTCGCATTGCATGTGCGGCGACAGTCAGAGATGAATGCTGTCACTTGGCATGTTTGCTCCCTTTTTATTTAGTCCAGAACCCCAGCCCATGGAATAGGGCTGCCTGCTTTTCACATCAATCACCCTGATTTAGAAATCCCTCACATGTGCTCAGTCAGATCTTTGTCTCTTAGGTGACTGTGGATCTTGTCAAGTTGACAGTCAATGTTGAGGATCTGTTTGTTTCCTAGATCTTGTCAGGCTGACAGTCGGTATCAGCCACCATAGCTCCGAGTCTTCCTGCAGTTCTGCTGGCAGGAGCGAAGGCAATGCTGCCATGGGAAGAGGCAGATAAAAATGTGCATGTTGTTGTTCTCAGGGATCAAGTCTACTCAGAAGGTCTGCACTATGGGCAGCCTTCCCAAAGGAAAGATGGCTAGTCTGTCATAACCAATTCATGCAAAGGAGAATGGGAATATCTGTTTAGTCCATGTCTTTGTGGGCATGATAGAACCAATATGAAGAACACACCCAGCAGTGGTGTCCTGCCATGGTTTAAACCGGCCACACTTCCCCACGCAGGCACCTGTGTGGCCCAGCTCTGCCTTATACACGGGCACTGCCCTTTTAGATGTTGTACCCTGTGTGCCAATGTCCACCACAGACCATAGCTTATCTTCTCTCAGTTTAGGGACAGACAGCATCACCTGGCACATAGATCAACAGCCCCTCTAAACTTCCTTATTTGGCTGAACAGGTCCTCCTATCTCAAGTTCAAGGCCTAAGGAGTCATCTCCACCCACCATGGCGACTGCCAAGACTCACACACCACTATAACACATGGAGGCCAGTGCTGGCCACAAGGCTTAGCAAATGCTGTTACTGTGTATTTGTGGTTTGGATAAAACTCAGAAAATGTGTTTGGGGGCAGTTACACAACCTGGGCTGAGTTAGAATAAGCTGTGAAGTTTTCCACAATTATCCTTTTTCACAGTCCAGGAGTAAATTATCAGCAGTTATTGAGACAAAATGGTTACCCAACAGAAATAACTTAAGACAACTCGTGTGTGTGTGTGTGTGTGTGTGTGTGTGTGTGTGTATGTGTGTGTGTGTGTGTAATTACATGGCGTCCACAGTCAGAAGCAACTTTCCACTACACTATCATCTACTAAGTGTCCCTCAAAGGTACCACCTTTGGCACCAGGTGACATCACTGCCAGAGTTCTTCTAGAAGCATTAGAGTAGAAAGGACAGTGCTAGAGCTCTCAGCCCTGCCTGGGCTTTAGAGTCTAGACATAAACCCTCCAAAGTTGTCCTGTGCTCGGCCAATGCAGATAATTATTTGGGGGTACTGCTAGTGCACAGCCTTCAGAGTGGGTCACGGTGTTGAGGGATCACAGTGTTGGAGGGTCACGGTGTTGGGGGTCACAGTGTTGGGGGTCATGGTGTTGGGGTTCACAGTGTTGGGGGTCATGATGTTGTAGGTCATATTACTGGGGGTCACGGTGTTGGAGGTTATGATATTGGAGGTCACAGTGTTGGAGGTCACGGTGTTGGGGGTCATGATGTTGTAGGTCACAGTGTTGTGGTGTCATGGTGTTGGGAGACCATTCTGTCCATTACTTTTCTTGATGTAACAGAATACCAGTCAAACAACTGACAGAAGGAAGGAGTTTCTTTGGTTCACAGTTGCAGTGCACAGTCCATCTTTCTGGGGAGGGCATGGCTGAGATGGTAGGTCATGTGACAGTGCTTCCAAAGTCAGTAAGCATAGAGCTGGACACCACAGAGGTGGTCTTCTCTCTTAGTTAAGCCTCTCTGGAAATGCGTTTACAGACGTGCCTGTAAGCGGGTCTCATACTGACTCTAGATCCCATCAAGATGACGAGTGAGACCAATATCACACCAAATATGTAGCCAACTAAACTGCATTTTAGCCACACAGATCTGCTTCTTTGGCCCTGGTACTGTTTTCAAGTTGGTGTGGGCTTTCTCCTCTGAGGGCGAGGCTCCTGTGTTCATCAGTACAGGATTTTTGTTTGTTTATTTATTTATTTGTGTGTGTGTGTGTGTGTGATGTGCAGAGGCCAGAGGTGTCTGATCCTCCTGGAGCCAGAGTTCTAAGAGGCAGTGAGCTACCTGCCCTGGGTGCTAGGGATTGAACTCTGATCCTCTGTAAGAGCAGTGCTCATATTCAAAACTACCGAGACATCTTTCCAGCCTTTTACCTGTCATTTGATTGTGATTGATTCCAAAATTTAACCTATCACACTGCTAAAATATGCTGTAGGATTTAACTACCTCATAGGGAAAGTGATGTCAAATGTCTGTCTTTCCTTCCCATTTTGAAAAGGGGAACTTTTCCTAATTTCTTCTAAGATTGAGACAGAGGAGACCAAGAGTTAACCAAGGCTGTATCAATGCCCAGTCACTTGGTGTGTTGGGTTTCCCCCATGACTGGGGCCTTCACTGATTGATCTGAGTCTCAGTAAATAAGCTAGTTTCTATGAATCACTCACTGCTCCCTCCCTCAATCCCTTCCAGGTCAGAGAGCATGGCCATGAAGCAAGCTGTTGAGAATTAGCACACACACACTGTATTTCTGGTATTAATTTCAATTTTTACTATCTTTAAATACATTTTGTTATCTATATTTAAGGCTTATAACATATATTATGGGATACACATGGAAGGTAAATGTGCCATATAATGGAACAAAGTAACATACCACCATGTGTAGCTGCTGTCTTTGGTGACCTGAGCTGCTAAAATCAACCTTTTTTTTTTAACAATAATTTCTAATACACTCTTCTATTTATTATAGTCTTTATGCTGTGGTGGTTCTGTGGATTTCATCATCCTTTGACCTAGAATCTCCCTGTGCGTCTCTCTTCCTCATCTCTTGTCCATGCTCAGCATTTGTTCTTTTTTCTCTGATTATTTTTCTAAAGATTCCTCACCTAAGGGCTGGGGTGATGCCCCCGAGAGTAAAGTGCTTGCTGTACAAGAAAGGTGAGCTGAGTTCAGATCTTCGCAGTGCTGAGGAAGGTGGGTGTGATGACATGCATTTGTAATTCCAGTGTTCCCCGTTTCAAGATGGGAGGCAGAGACGGGAGGATCCCTGGAAACTCACAAGCTTGCTAGTCAGGCATGCTCAGGGTTGAGCAACTCTTCTAAGTTGTTGAGTTGGGTGTTCTGCCACCTGGTAACTGACACAGACAGTAATTTAAAAAGTATTATTTTAGAGGTGAGACACGTAGCTTAGCGGTTAGATTAATAGATTAACATTGGTAGTTTAGTAGTTGATAAGTAGCAGATGGGATTTGAGCTAGGCTAGCCTGACACGGAGACAAAGAGTTCCATCTAGGAAACATTTAAAGAGTTTAAAATGCCTGAGCATTCCAATGAGGTGGAAAGTGAGGTTGGACACCCGAAGTCAGACTGAAAGGGTTGATTTTGATTTGATATTTACTTTACAACAGTTAATACAGCACCTTGCTGTCTCCCCAAGACTGTACCATGTATGGTTATTAGTGTTCAGCTGAGGACTCCCCGCTGGACACCAGTGTCACCTTCTGCCCATTTAACAAGTCAGTGGGGCTGGTACCTGCTAACGCCCCTCTCCATCTGGAGCATATCCCTCCCTTACCTTCAGTGATTAAACAGCAAAGGGAACCTGTGCATCCATGATAATGGCAACACCATTCTCAACAGTCAAGAGATGGAAACATGCCAAATGTCCATAAAGTGATGGATACAGGAAATGTAATGCATTTACACAACGGAGTACCAATCAGCCATTAAAAGAGTAAAACCAAAAAAAAAAAAATAAAACTGTCATGTTTGCCAACAGGAATGCACATGGAGGACATTATGTTAAACAACAAAAAGCCAGGCTGGGTGTGCTGGCTCCTTCTTGTAATACCAGTGCTGGTAAGCAGAGATATGTAGCTCCCTGAGGGTCACTGGCCTCTTTCCTAGCCTGCATGGTGAGCTCTAGCCCAGTGTCTGTCCCCACAAACCACAGTGAATGGGGTCTGAGAAATGACACTGGAGATTGTCCTCACCTCTGCACACATGCATGAACACATACACACAACTCCTCATGTACAGTAAAGCAAAGCAACCATGAAGGGATTGCGGCACTGGTAAAATGGCGGCCATGTTGTATTGCAGCTTGTCACCCTGTCATACACACTCATAAGAAAGTGGTTCATCTCCACTGTCAGGTTGACTGTGTGGAAGAAAGCCTAGAGCATCGGTGGAGCAAGCTTTGTGTGTTCGTGATTACGTTTCCAGACAATTAGATCACAAGGCCTCTAAGCTAACCAGTGGCTTGCTTTATTTACGAATTCATAGTATAATAGCATTGCTGGGAGGGAGTGAAAGCCAGGGAGACGAAGTGGGATGCACTTAAAGGGAGTAGGTCTCCAGGAGCAGCCACCATGTTGTGCCATCTTACCTGGCCTGGGCAAACAAGGCCAGCCATAGTAGACCAAGTTTTCTGTGAGTATCAGCTGATACCAGTCCCTCCTCTTCTGCCACCTGGTAACTGACACACACGGTAATGAAAAAAGTATTATTTTAGGGGTGAGAAGTGCAGCTCAGAGTTTAGATTAATATTGGTAGTTTAATAGTTAATAAGTAACAGATGGGATTTGAGCTAGGCTAGCCTGACATGGAGACCAGGGTTCCATCTAAGAAACATTTATAGAGTTTAAGATGCCTGAGCATTTAGTCCCTGAGCAAACCATGCATGTGTTCAGTATGCATACTCAGATGTAGACCACAACAGAATCCTAAGCGCCTTGCTGAAAACCATTTAAATCAAGTGCCCTGATGTGAGGTTTAACTTAAAACACTAAGACACAGGAGTTAACACTCTGCCTTACGCGGCGGTGCTGAGTTAGCAATGGCCCAAGTAATTCTGAGGCTGGGTGTCTTATGGAACCAAGAAGCAGTTCTTTCTTGAGTTTGCACATGGGCAGGTGTGCACTGGCAGTTGAGCCAATGTGAAGAATGAAAGCTACCGTCCCTGCCCTCTCCCAGGCATGTAGACACGGTCCCTGGAGTCCTCATGCAGTCCTCATGCAGACCAAACAGTCTTAGTCTCCAGTGGCTGAGGAAGAGTTCTGTATGGGAAATGCTTACAACAGAAAAGCTCATGTGAGAGTCTAACATTAACCGGAATCAGAAAATTCCAGAAGTATCTGGACTAGGTCAAAGGGAACAAGGACAGGAGCCACAGATCCCTGAACAGTACACTGCAAAACCTGCCTAATTGTTATCATCACCAGCATTTTATTATTATTATTAATATCATTATTATTGTTGTTGTTGTTGTTATCTTATTTTTGTATGTGTTTGCAATGACTATGAGTGAGCCTGTCATGACATAGATGTGAGGGTCAGAGGATACATTTGAGCAATCAACTCTCTCTTTCTATGATGTGTTCTGGGGACAGAACTCCATTCTCCAAGCTTGGATGGTGTACTGGCTAGTTTTGTGTGTCAACTTGACACAGGCTGGAGTTATCACAGAGAAGGGAGCTTCAGTTGGGGAAGTGCCTCCATGAGATCCAGCTGTGGGGCATTTTCTCAATTAGTGATCAAGGGGGTAGGGCCCCTTGTGGGTGGTGCCATCCCTGAGCTGGAAGTCTTAGGTTCTATAAGAGAGCAGACTGAGCAAGCCAGGAGAAGCAAGCCAGTAAGGAACATCCCTCCATGGCCTCTGCATCAGCTCCTGCTTCCTGACCTGCTTGAGTTCCAGTCCTGACTTCCTCTGGTGATGGACAGCAATGTGGAAGTAAGCCAAATAAACCCTTTCCTCCCCAACTTGTTTCTTGGTCATGATGTTTGTGCAGGAATAGAAACCCTGACTAAGACAAATTGGTACCAGCATAGTGGAGTATTCCTGTGACGACCTGACCATGTTTTGGGGAGGACTGTGGAAGGACTTTGGAACTTTAGCTAGAAGAGCCACTGGTTGTTAAGAACTCCGTGGGATATTCTGTAGGAGCTTGGAAGATCATGTTGAGAACAGTGCAGAGATGGAGGCCTGGCTTGTGAAATTTCAGAGGGAAGATTAAAGACTCTTATCAGGGCCATGTTCTTTTGATTGTGAAGATTCTGTGGTTCTGGTTAGCTGGGGCTGAAGTATCAGCTGTGATTAACAAGCTACCAGAACTACTAAAGTGAAAACTTTGCATTACTGGGATTATTGATGCTGGTTAACTGGAGCTAAGAAATTAGTGGTGATTAAGAAGAGACCAGCATCATTGAGGTGACATCTTCTGGGAAGTGTTTTCTGAGAGCACAAAGAGGTTGTGTTCCAGAGATAGCCAAGGTTGTACCTTGTGCTGCAGCAGGACTTGGTAATGTGTAAGAGTCACCCAGGTGGTTCTGGTTTTGACAGCACAAAGGGGTCATGAAGAGCAGCTGAGGCTCGGCACAGTGAGAGGCCATGGAAGGCCATTGGTGGAGGTGCAGCCTCAGTTTGTAATTGATAGCCCAGGACTGAAGGTGTCATGCAAGGAGTTGAGGCTTGGCACCATGAAGACAGTCTATGAGAGGCTATTGGTGAAGCCTAGTTACAGCAGTGTTTTGGGAATGCCAATACCATGTAATGACCACCAAGGACAGCAGCAGCAATGGAGTACAGGCATCTGGAGCCCAGAAGACAAGATGTGTGCTACAAAGGGCAGAGCTGGAGAAGTGACTCAAGCCCTTGGAGGAACCTAGAAGATTGTGAGTTGGAGCCCAGACATTGGTTTTGCTTTTGATTGTGACTGTGCCCTGATATTTTTCCCTCTTGAAGGAAGAAAGTATTTTAGTGGAGCCCACAGTTAAGAAACTTTGAATTTTAAAAGATATTGGACATTTTAAATGGATTGAACTTTTAATATGTAAAGACTGTGGGACTTTAGATCTTGGGGATGAATAAGAAAGTAAGGGTTTAGGCTTAATAGTGATGTGTTTGTGTGTCAAGTTGACGAGGGGTCAATTGTACTGGCTGGTTTTGTGTGTCAACTTGACACAGGCTGCAGTTATCACAGAGAAGGGAGCTTCAGTTGGGGAAATGCCTCCATGAGACCCAGCTGTGGGGCATTTTCTCAATTAGTGATCAAGGGGGGTAGGCCCCTTGTGGGTGGGTGGTGCCATCTCTGGGCTGAAAGTCTTGGGTTCTATAAGAGAGCAGGCTGAGCAAGCCAGGAGAAGCAAGCCAGTAAGGAACATCTCTCCATGGTCTCTGTGTCAGCTCCTGTTTCCTGACCTGCTTGAGTTCCAGTCCTGACTTCCTCTGGTGATCAGCAGCAATGTGGAAGTAAGCTGAATAAACCCTTTCCTCCCCAACTTGTTTCTTGGTCATGATGTTTGTGCAGAAATAGAAACCCTGACTAATACAGACGGCAAGTGCTCTGACCCATTGAACTATCTTGCTGGCATGGAAGCTAGTGTTTTAGGTAGTCTGCGACTACCATATTATCGAGAGAGAATTTAATGGCCACTTTGCCCTTGAATGAGTCAGTAGATTTGTATGTAAGAAGGGAGGAAAAACATACTCAAGACTGCGGTTACTACACGCAGACAGACATGACAACCTGAAGACCTGGAAAGGTGAGAGAAATAACACTGTAGCCATTGTCAATGCTACTGAGAACAACGATCAAATTAACATCAAATAACCGTTGCCCACAGGTTGTAAAAGAGTGAGCGCAGTGTTTACATTGTAAGGCAGTACTAAGTGGGAAATGTTTTCATAGGTTTTCACAATCCCTGTATGATCTTTTGCTTGTAGGTTTATTTCATTTACTATTCAGCTATATGGAGACCCAGAGGAAGAGAAATTGGGATCATTTGTGCTTTGTTTAAGTTATAGGGAGGAAAAGTGATTGATGATGTGTCTACAGCCCTCAAAGATGGGAAATGTCCCTATTGTGCCTTCCTAGAACAGAGGAAGTTTATGATGGGAGGGATCTTCATTTTATTTTAAAATTTATTGCATTTTTAAATTATGTGCCTGTAACTGTGTGGAGGTGTGTGTGTGTGTGTGTGTGTGTGTGTGTGTGTGTGTGTGCAGGTGCCCCAGAAGGTGCCATCCCTACCCCCCAGCTAGATTTGTAATTGTGAGCTGCCGCCCCCGTGAGTGCTAGGTACTGAATACAGGTCCTCTATAGGAGCAGCAAGCTTCTAACAGCAGCAAGGGCAGTCTTTATTTTGACTAATGGAATTAGGTTCCACTCTGGGAGCACTCAGCGATCTTCCTAAGAGCAGAGTAATGCTGGTAGAAAGACAGTCCTCTGTGTTTGGTAGATAAGAACACCCCCAAAGTCTCAAGTTTCACTTCTCCTTACTGGAGGTGCTAAAAAAGACTGCGGGGCACAAACTAGTCTGTTCGGGCCATCTAGAGTGCTTCTCTTGGCTGAACAAATGGAACTGTCTCGGATATTTCGGAGATTTCGGTCCTGTGGCGACTAAGCTAGCTGGTTTTGGAGGCTGCAGAGTTTCTTCTTTGTCCTTGCACAGGATGCTTATGCAAATAGACTAGGTAGCCGCTAGGAGGTACCCGGGCCTTTTCTGTTTTCTGCTAGGGCGAGCAGAAATGGCTTATAGTGAGTCTCTCCACTAGGCGGGTCCAGGCGGGTGGCACGTTTCCAAGGTCGTGATTGTGATAAGCTTGCCTTTGCAGCCTTTTAGGAATAAACAGCTTTTTAATCTACAGCGGCACAGGAGGCGTTATCTCCCCCCAAGGTCTGCGGGCTAGAACGCCAGCCACATGCATCTGAGGATGCCCCTCTGTTCTCTGTAGGGTGGAGGCAAGGTGGTGGATCCCAGTGTGCTCATTTCTCCCCTTGTGCCCGCTAGCATCAGTGTGTGTGTGTGTGTGTGTATGTGTGTGTGTGTGTGTGTGTGTGTGTGTGTGCGCGCGCGTGTGTGCGTGCCTGAGCGTGTGAGCTCGCGCGCGCGTGCACGCAAGTGCGTGCATGGAATCGTAGCTCAGCACGGGCTGATCTGATTAAGGGAGCCCAGGAAGGAATAAATATTCGCCAGCCTCCTCATTGCTCGGTTATAACCAATCAATTGTAGAAAGGCAAGAGAGACAGCAGCCTGAGCACAAGGGGTGCGGGTCCCCAATCTGTGCATACTCGGGGATAGACATATGCGCGTGTGCATGCACGCACCAGAGGGGCTGCTGCTCTTATTGTCTGCCTCCCTCTGCAGAGAACAAGGGCAGCGGTGAGGGGCCTGCACTCTGGGCTAGCGTCGCGGCCCCAGGCAGGTCACGGGAGGCAATTTTGCGTGTGGGGGAGGGCGGGGGAGACCTTGATTTCCACCAATCCTGGGGCGCGTGTCTGCGGAGTCCAGGGCGCAGCGGAAGGCTGCGGAGCACTGCTGAATGAACTGATGAAAGAGAGTTCTAGGGTTGCCTGTGAGGGGCACGGAGCGAGGGTCCTGGCGGGCACAGCCGAGGCGCCAGGAGTAGGCTAGCGGTCCCGGGTCATCGTGGAAATTTCCAAGGACTTGGCGTGGCGCGGAGAGCGCATCTGGGGGGTGCAGGGTACCGCGGCGGCGCAGGAGGCGGGGAAAGGGCGGTGCAGGACGCAGGAGCATCTCTTTCTGGAAGGGACACAAGCCATCAGACGTCCGGGAGCCAGCCGCGCCTCTTCCAGGACCCTAGCCGAGAGCGACGGTGATGCTGCAGTAAGGGCGGGAGCAACCAGCCCCACTGCTCTCAGACCCCTTCAGCGCCTGCTCCCTGCAGGGAAAGAGACTGAGACTCGTGATTTGCCCGGAGGCCACTTCCTCTAGCAAGACATCCCAGTAAAAGTTGCTTTGGCGAAGATCCTTGTAGCTGACCTCTGGGGCCGTGGCGTGGGGGTTCCCCAGCCGTGCGTTTGTGAGCTGGAAAGCCAAAGGTGTGTGTGCATGGGGGGCCGGCCACGGGGGCATCCTCCGGTGCCACTTTGCCCAGCGTTGTGCTGAGGGTAAACTGACCCTGGGACACCGGAGGCTGCGATGAGCCCCTGCGGGCGGGCCCTACATAGGTCCAGAGGGGCCATGGCCATGCTGGCGCGGAAATTCCCGCGTACCCGGCTACCCGTAGGAGCCAGTGCCCTCTGTGTGGTGGTCCTCTGTTGGCTCTACATCTTCCCTGTCTACCGGCTGCCCAACGAAAAGGAGATCGTGCAAGGAGTGCTGGCACAGCGCACGGCTTGGAGGACGAATCAGACGTCAGCCAGGCTCTTCAGGTACCTACTTGCTGGCCATTGCCCCCCTCCAGCACCCTCCCTGCTAGTGTGTAGAAGTCAGTGTCGGTCAGTCATGCGAGGCTTCTCTGTCCTGTGCCTTCTGTGCTGTGCCCAGCCTAGAGAGGTAACTCAGGGTCTGTCCCATCCCTCATCCCAAAGAGACGTTTCAAGGTACCTTTACGAAATCAAAGATTTGTTATCTATCCCTAGTCCGTGCTGTATTTGCGACTGACCCATCTCTGTGGGAAGGGAGACCCAGGACAACTTAGAGCCTGTTACTTTCAGAGAATTTATTTCTTAACCTCTGTGGATGTTCGGTGCTAAAGAGAAGTAAGCTAGAAGTAGGTTAAGAAGCGTTCGGGGGCAGTTTGTAACATAAATCAACCGTGCAGGAATGATGGGCAAACCTCCAGTCACGAAAACATGAAAAGTAGCCAGGCCTTCCCCATGGCTTTGCACATGTACCTATTGCGAGTCCGGAGCACAGAACCATGACCCACTAAGTGTCTAACCCGAACGATTTTTGTGTTGAAATTTCAACACATTTTTGATGACATATTTTTCTCTTCTGACCGGTTCTTTGGTAGAACAAGTTACTAGCCCAAGGTCATTCATTATCTACGACAAAGTGCAGGGCCCGGCATCTTTACCACTTTACCACTCCAAATCGCCAGCCTTCTCTTTTCTTAGACCCTGGAATGTTTGTGGGAGGTGTTCGTGAGGGAAGGACTTGGAATCAGCAAACAAAACCCAAGGCCATGTTTGAAAGAGGACAGCACAGAGTTCCCCAGCTGGTAGTTTCTCCTCTGGGGGAGGCGCTCATTGGAGGGACAGAAGACAGGTTTGCAGTAGAAGTTGGGGAGCTAGACTGCAGAGCAGATAAGGATCTCTTTGCATATCACCAGCATGTTGGGGGGAACTGGCAGGCTCTGACCCCGACCGGACCGTGGGGCAGTGCCTTCTCATCTTCAGCTGTCCTTTTCTGGTAGTGGTCTGAGGGAGGAGCTGAGAGACAGAAAAGAGCCAATGGAAATCTTTCCCACTGCTATTAAGATCTAAAGCAAAAATCTTTAAAAATAAACAATTTCCCTCCTTTGGCCTACTTTTGGAGAGGCCAGAGGTTAAACAGGTCTTCACGAATCTAGAGGAATGTTTCCTTTCAGCTGATGTTACCTTTCAAATTTAGACGAGGTCTTTCTGGTCTTTCTCTTTCTTCCTCACCAGACCTTCTGCACTCGGCCAGTGTTAGTTTTTAAAGTAACTCCACTGTCCTTGAAAGAACACAAAGATGAATTCTTTCCCACCTTAGCAGGGCTGACTGTTGGGCTCCAAGGCAGGTGGAAGGCATACCGCCCTGTGGCTCTTTGCAGACAGAAGGCACTTCTCAGTTCAAGAAATGGCTAGAAATGAGTAAAGAACTTCCCACTGGCTTTCCACAAAAGGACCTGTTATACATACTGAAACCCCGTTAGAAAACAGATTTCTTTTGAGAGGGCGCTGTCAAGAGCAAAAGGTTTCATGGTATGTTAAACAGAGGCAAATGGTTTCTGGGATACATTTCCTCCTTGTTGCCTTGGCCCCCGGGGTGGCCTTCATCCATTAGCTTGGTTTCTGCATTCAGAGAGTGACTTAGTTAAGTACATTTACTATCAGTACACATCCTCAAACTCAGTGTCGGCAAAGCTGCAAAAAACACTTGGTTGAAGACAAGTTAAACTCAAATTAGAATCCTGAGTTTGCCCGATGCCTGTTAGAACTGGCCCCAGAGCAAATATCTCCAGAAGTTACCTAAGTCTTGGAATCTTGGCTTTCTTATTCATATAAAATGTAGACAATCATGTTTTCTTTCCAGGGTTATTCTAAGGTTTAAATTATATATAAAAAAGGATATCCAGTATCTGATGCCTTGTGTGTCCAGAAAGTGGTCACTCTGTGAGTGCTGTACTGTAATTTCCTGCAAATGGTACAACTTTAGGGATGGAATCTAGCCTGTGTGTTGAAGTTCTGAGCATCACCTGTTACAGTTATAGACATATTTATCTATGTTTCCCTCCTTGATCATATTGATAATTAATAGACAGAGTCAAGGAGTTTGGAAAGACTTGAGAGATTTAATGTTTGTTACGAGAAAATACTTTTTTGGGGGGTTGAACATTTATACAATTCCTCGTTTTTGGACATCCGTGTTATTAGCTGGTGGGCAGGAGTATGCGTGTGGTTTTGACAGACAGGTGAACTAGAGGTCTCAGCAGTGGTAGGGTCTCCACTTTGACAAGCACGTGACTTTGTTATTCTAGCCTTACACATCTTCGTAGGTACAAAGATACAGACTCAAATAGGCAATGCGCATTTATGTGAGGAGATAGTTACAGACTTGTTGATGGATCCTAGGATAGCATCATAGACATGTATACATATAGAGAGATATAAATGTACACGTAGATTTGTAGTCTCTTAGCTGATGTTTAGTGCATGACTGCTATGCACCTTCTATGGGTCAGGCCCATAGGACTTGGACATTTAGTGTGAAAGAGCTGAACTCTCACTAGGGACATATGACAAAGCAAACAAGTAAATAAATCAAAAACACCTTCCAAAGCCATGTTGACGGAGGAGAGGACTTACCTATGTTTCTAACCCAGTGTCTGAGATGCTCTTTCACCCTTTGGATTCCCCCTGGTTTTTCTGACTTACTTTTCCTGCCCCTGAGCCTGTGGGTCAACTTCTCTGGTGGCTGTGCTATCAAGCAGCCTAGGAGACAGCACTGTAGCAACCCAGAGCTGTGATGGTTGTGAACTAACCAGGTGGGATATTCTCGGCCCCTTTCTAGAAGCTCACTGTTCTCCTGTTCCTTTAGACAGACGGCTCACATGGTGGGGCATGCCAAGCTAGAAGAATGCTTGGCTCTCCATGAGCTCCTCACCCAATCCATTTGTTCTTTAGAAATGAGCTTATAGATGGTTATGAGCTGGGTGCTGGGGACAGAACTAGGGTCCTGTACAGGAGCAGCAAGTGCTCTTAACTGCTGGGCCATCTTCGTAACACCCTCCCCTGCTTTGTCAACTCCAATTCCCTTAAGAAACTTGTATTACCAGATAAAGATGAGTGTGCCTTGGTTCCTTAAACAGAAGGACTTTCTAGAGTCCTACAGGGAGAACAAAACTCCATGCACGAGGTTGTAACCCTCTAGATGCTGAGCCGCCTGGGAGAGGCAGCGTGGGTGAGGGAGGAAGACACTGGGAACAATCCAGTTGTGGTTGTGACTCTCCCTACTTGTGGATCATTGGTGACACAAGCTACTCCCAGAGCTTCCTTCTCCAGCTTGTGAAATAAGATGTATGAGAATTCTACAAGAGCCATAGTGTAGTAAGTGTGCATGGAATACCAGCCACATCTCTGCCTGATTCAGGGGCACAGTGATAGAAATGTAAGCCAGGCACTGGGGAAGTTCGCAGAACTTGCTCCTTGGACATCAAGTGGAAGCAGGAAGATCAGCTTTCAGAGAGGGGAGAGGGTTCGTCATAGGAAAATAAAATGGGGTAGTGGGTAGAAGAAGCCTGTATTTGCAAGGAATGGCAGGATGTGGTTCCTGTGTGAAAACTTCTCAAGTCACCAGCGGAGGCTCAGACAGGCTGGCTTGGAGCTCAGTGAAAGTCTGGTTCCAGTCTCTTACTGCCTTTATGGCTTGTTACTTGTGAGATGGGGACCAGCATTGGCAGCATTAAGATCACCATGGAATTTGGGAGATGGAAGATGTATTAATTCATCAAAATGGCTCTGTGTATGTGCACACGAGTGCAAGACACATGTGTGAGTGCATGTGTACATGTATGTGCATGCGTGTAGACACCAGAGGTCAACCTCAGGGGTCATTTCTGAAAGATCATCTACCTTGTTTTGTTGAGACAGGGTCTCTCCCTGAACTTTGAGTTTACCAAGTAGGCTAGGCAGGTTGGCCATGGAGCAAGAGGAATCCTCCTTTGTCTGCCTCTCCAGCCATGGATGCTCAAAGCTTCAGAGATTGCCACACTGTCCTGGTGAGAAGGGTGTATCTGTCAATGTATAGCATAGATATTAAATGGCTGTCATGGTAAGAGGTATGGAACCAACTTTGAAAGTATATCTTGGGAACAGGCTTGTGTAATATGTTCTGATAGTCAAGAAAATAACCTAGAAGCTGTATATTGGTACATACGTGTAGTCCCAAAACTTGTGAGGCTCTGACAGGATGAGTGTCACGAGTTTAAGGGCATGTAGAGCAAACTGCCTCAACAACAAACAAAGATGCAAGGCAAAATGAAATGTTATAGTTACCATATGACTTAAAATATGGAAGAGTCGCAGCAATAATCATCGTAGAAAATAAAATCTATCATTAGGACTTATTGGATATAAAATATCTCTGCCTTGTTCTTAGCACTTGTCCCTAAAGCAACTCTATCCAGGAGCAAAAAGGTGAAGGTGGATTTTTGGTCAGGAGCTGTTTAATTTAAACCTTCTGCTCTTCTCTGATGGTGGTGGGCAACCGAGGCTCTTATCAGGGCCATGTTGTTTTGATTGTGGAGATTCTGTGGTTCTGGTTAGCTGGGGCTGAAGTATCAGCTGTGATTAACAAGATACCAGAACTACTAAAGAGAGAACTTTGCATTACTGGGACTATTGATGCTGGTTAACTGGAGCTAAGAAATTAGCGGTGATTAAGAAGAGACCAGCATCATTGAGGTAACATCTTCTGGGGAGTGTTTTCTGAGAGCACAAAGAGGTTGTGTTCCAGAGATAGCCAAGGTTGTACTTTGTGCTGCAGCAGGACTTGGTAATGTGTAAGAGTCACCCAGGTGGTACTGGTTTTGACAGCACGAAGGGGTCATGAAGAGCAGCTGAGGCTCAGCACAGTGAGAGGCCATGGAAGGCCATTGGTGAAGATGCAGCCTCAGTTGCAATTGATGGCCCAGGACTGAAGGGGTCATGCAAAGGAGTTGAGGCCTGGCACCATGAAGAGAGCCTATGAGAGGCTATTGGTGAAGCCTAGTTACAGCGGATGACAGTGTTTTGGTGATGGCCAGTACCATGAATGACCACCAAAAACAGCAGCAGCAGTGAAGTACAGGCATCTGGAGCCCAGAAGACAAGATGTGTGTTACAAAGGGCAGAGTTGGAGAAGTGACCAAAGCCCTTAGAGGAGCCCAGAAGATCATGAGTTGGATCCCAGACACTGGTTTTGCTTTTGATTGTGACTGTGCCCTGATATTTTTCCCTCTTGAAGGAAGAATGTATTTTAGTAGAGCCCACAGTTAAGAGACTTTGAATTTTAAAAGATATTGGACATTTTAAATTGCATCTCTCATAATCACACTTTGGTTTCCTTTCTCTGGTATCATCATCAGTCCAGCTTTGATCTCCATCATGTACAAACATCAGACTCACTATTGTCCTGGAAACAGACTGCACCGTGTTGACTTTGTGCACCCTTCCTTTGGTCTGAGCTTCCCTTTTCTGGGATCACATCTTCCTGGTATTTACCAGTCCAGGTTCCCGCTCACCTCCTGGGGATGTGTGACAGTGACTGTAAACAGTGCTTCTGACATTAGCTCCCATTAACCTAGTAGCACCCTGGCAATCTTCCTTCCACTGGCCTGTAAAGCTTTCCTTGTAAGTTTGCTCTGAGGTCAGATTAGGCAGCGAGTTAGGAATGCCTGCACCAGGATCTACAGTGTAACTGATGCTCAGGCCATGGGGACACTCCTAAGCTTCACTTTCTTTAGTCTCCTCCGGTCCGGTCCTGGGCTGTGTTAAAGGTGTCTCCTCTGTTTCCTTCTTCATCCCCTCCTCTTCCTCTCCTGTAGTTCTTTTATCTTTTGTGTGTAGGTACAGGTGTGTGAGCACATCCCGACAACTCTACTTTGTGGCAGAGTCTCTGGTTTCAACATTACATACAGCACACACTGGCCCACAAGCTTCTTGGGATTCCCCTGCCTCCAATCTCTGATCTCACATGGAAAGAACAGGGATTGCAGATCTGCAGTACTAAACCCATTCCTTGCATCTAGGGATTCAAACTCAGGGTTCAGACTCGGGCCCTCACGCTGGCACGGCAAGAGCCGTTTCCCTAGGCCTCTCTGTCTTCTTTCTGCCATGTGCATATTATATGGTTGAAGGTACTAGGGAGATGGAGTCAGGAACTTCAAGAAGGTGAAGACCTGCTTGGGCTCTGGAGTAATTTTCAACCACGTCAGGATCCTGTCCCAGAATGAACTAGGCGAAAAGAGGAAGAGGAGAGAAAAGGGGAAGAATGGGGGGGGGGGGGGATGCAGAATTTGTCCTGCTTCTCAAGAAAGACAGAGGACTATTTTAGGAATTAGTTGGGCTAACTGAACAATTGTGTACATCAGTTTAAAGTTGCTGCTTGTTTGAAGTCTTCGGTTTGTCTTGGAATGATGCTCACTCCAGTCCTTCTAGAGTCTCTCTTAATGGTACCAGGAAGCTTCTAGTAAAATACAAGGCTTTCAAGCTTTTGCTCATATTTGGTTCTGTGGGAAGCTGTGTGACCATAAGCCAGTTGCTTAGCCTCTCTGTTCCTCTGACTTGTCATTTAGCTTTGTGCGTTTATGATGACAATTAAGTCAGAAGCTGATGGAGGAGCTAGGACCATTCTAGGACTGACTGGGGGGTGCTGTTTGTACCTTGAAAGAGCCTTGACTCATTATTAATAAGTCATTATTATTAACTCATTATTATTTAATGAGTTGTAACTTTAAAGGATTTGTTTGTTTAGGCAGGATCTAATGTAGTCCAGACTAGCTTCTTGTTCATTGTGTAGAAGAAGGTAGCCTTGAACTCCTGATTCTCCTAGGTCTACTTCCCTTGAGGGTACTGTGACTTCAAATGATTTATTTAGTCCTTTTGGGTCTTGACTGTTGTTATTCAGTAACATTGAGGGAACTAGAGGCTGAATAATCTCTAATTATTAGCCCACACTTAGAAAAGCCATTGGAGCATATTGTGTGCCTACCATTGCCCCTTTGGTGAAGGACTATGGGGCAATAGGATGTGACCCTCTGGGGTACTCCTAGCTTCCACACTGGGTACATATACATATGTATATGTAATATATATTATGTTTATATAAAAGTCATTGGCCATTTGTTTTCAGCCATGCCTCCTCTCAGAACACTTCTTATGGGCCAATAGGGGCAGGGGGTGATGCAAGGAACCAAAATGTGTCTGTGACTTTATAAAATCTGAAATCTAGTAACTGAATCCCACCTCTCAGTACACACCTGTAATCTCAGAACTCTGGAGGACTGCTGTGAGCTTGAGACTCCATCTAAATCTCTCTCCAGCAACAACAGCAATAACAACAACGGCAACATTTTAAATTAAAAAAAGAAATTTACTAATATAGTATCCCAAGGAATGCAGTTTGGCAGCTTTGGGTAATTATAATAATCTTGAAGCAGTTGATTGACTTCTCTCTCTGGGGAGCCATCTTCTAATTGTGTCACCGAGAGAAAAACTACCCAGACGGTGGGGTTGGGTGCAGAGGTGCAGAGGTGCAGAGGTGAGAGGCACAGAGGCAGAGAGGTGAGAGGTGAGAGGCGCAGAGGTGAGAGGCAGAGAGGTGAAATGCACAGAGGCACAGAGGTGAGAGGCAGAGAGGTGCAGAGGCAGAGAGGTGCAGAGGTGAGAGGTGCAGAGGTGAGAGGTGCAGAGGTGAGAGGTGCAGAGGCGAGAGGTGCAGAGGCGAGAGGCGAGAGGTGCAGAAGCGAGAGGCGCAGAGATGAGAGGCGCAGAGATGAGAGGTGAGAGGCGCAGAAGTGCAGAGATGAGAGGTGCCCCACTTCAGTGACTTGACATAAGCAATATATAAACAACTTCATGTTCCTCACACTTATTTAAGCATTTCACAGTGAAATTATGTATCTGATTTTTGGAAATAATGCACATTGGATGCGAAACAATTTAAACTTTAGTAAAAGGAGGGAAAAAAACCTCTTAATTCTATAAGTGGTACTCCATGTAAGCTCATGGTTTGCGTGCATCTCCTGACTCAGTTGTGCCTACTTTGTAGACCTAGCTTGATACCTTCCTTATTCACCCAAATCTCGCTCATTGGCATCTTGTCATATAATTGTTATTTTAAAAATTGTGATAATATGGCTTTATGATTTTTATTTTGGAAAAATAACATTATAAGTTTTTTGTTGTTTTCAACAAGTTACCATGCAGAAGAGCTAGCTTTCATAAAAGACAATTCATGCTGCTGGCAAAGTTGTATATTGACCCTTTAAAAACTTTTCACTGTCTGCTAGGTGAGTGGCTATATTTACAGAAAAATAAAGAGTACCTGAAAGAATTCTAATTTGTAGTGGAGAACATGGTAGAGTGTCTGCCTAGCATGTGAGAAGTCTGGGTTGAAACCCCAGTGCTAAATAAACTTGACATAGGGATACACAGCCATCCTAGTACTTGGGAGATGGGAGGCAGGAGAATCAGGAGTCAGAGGTCATCAGAGCTGGCCTGGGATTTAAAAAAAAAAAAAAAAGGTCTGCATTGGAAACAGGGTTAAAGGTAACACTGTTTATTTGTAAAATAAGTGGCATCTAGCAAGCTTTCTGTCTCGTTTTCGGATATCCGGTGCTTCTGTGTGTGTTTAAAGCACTCTCTGCCTCTCTGAACCTTGAGCATCCGTTACACTCTCTTCTGTAGAAGATCTCCAGTCAACTCCTTTTTTTGTTCGTTTGCTTATGTGTGTCACAGGTTCTCTGTGACCTGCTCCAACCTCCCCAGTGCTGGGGTTACTGGGGTGAGCCACCATAGCTGCCTAACAATTACCATCAGCTCAGGAGCTGTCTCAGACCCCAGCATCAGCTCAGGAGCTGCCTCAGACCCTGCATCAGCTCAGGAGCTGTCTCAGACCCCAGCATCAGCTCAGGAGCTGCCTCGGACCCTGCATTAGCTCAGGAGCTGCCTGAGACCCTGCATTAGCTCAGGAGCTGCCTGAGACCCTGCATTAGCTCAGGAGTTGCCTCAGACCCTGCATTAGCTCAGGAGCTGCCTCAGACCCCAGCATTAGCTCAGGAGCTGCCTCAGACCCTGCATCAGCTCAGGAGCTGCCTCAGACCCTGCATCAGCTCAGGAGCTGCCTCAGACCCCACCATCAGCTCAGGAGCTACCTCAGACCCTGCATCAGCTCAGGAGCTACCTCAGACCCTGCATCAGCTCAGGAGCTGCCTCAGACCCTGCATTAGCTCAGGAGCTGCCTCAGACCCCACCATCAGCTCAGGAGCTGCCTCAGACCCCACCATCAGCTCAGGAGCTGCCTTGGACCCTGCATTAGCTCAGGAGCTGCCTCAGACGGTTGGTTGCTCCTAGAACGTCTGATGTTAGCCGAGGGCACTTTGGTTTTCCATCTTTGAAAACCCCAGAGGGTGCTTGTGTAAGTTCCAGGCATACAATGGCTGGTGTATGGATGAAATTCCCTCAGATGGCTTTTCAGGAGGTCAAAGAAGCTAAGAGAGCTTCCACACACTGGATCTGACCCTGACGCTGGCCCCTCCCCGAGAGGCCCTTTATTTGGGGGCACTGGCACACATGGCTATCTCTCCCAAATACCCTCTCCATTCCAGTCCATAGGATAATTAACATTGGGTCCACGACAGGGAAATAATAGTGTCTTATCAAACCACCTCCAACATGTTGGTTTTTTTTTTTTTTCTGGGTCTTAAGCAATTAAATTAGATTGTAATATTAAAGGAAAGGCCACCTGACTTCAAGCTGAGAAGGCTTACTTCTGACCTTACTTCAAGGCAAGAGAAGAGCAGCTCGGTGAAAAGAAAAATATTGCAAAAAGCGGCAACAGCAGTTTTGGGAGTCACTTCCCTAAGGTTAGAAGGTGGAGAGAGTCTGCAGGGCGTGAGGTTGGGTTACAAAGGCACCAAAGCCCCACAATGACTGTTAGTTGGATCAGCATTTGGTGGTTGTATGGTGTAGAGCAAGAGGCCATTGGCCTCCTCTGTCATTGTCCTAAGTGGCTGGACACGTTGTCCTCTGTGGTATTTGGGGGCCAGTGTTCAGAGCTGTTTATGTTTATCTGTCTCACACCCCATACCCTGGCCTCACTAAATGTCTAACAAGTATTTGTTGGATGGAATGAAACAGGATTGCCTTGGAAGCCGATAGACAGTTGTCTGGGTACCTGTGAGGTAAGGCTCCTTTGGTGAGATTCTAGCTCACTCAGTGAACCTCCATTCATTATTTCAGGAACAACTGTATCCTCAGGGGCTCCCTGTGCCAGACACTGTCATGGCACCTCATGTTAAACCACGAGGTCATAATTGCTCATATCTGCCCACATGGGGCACATGAAGACACAGCATGTCAGCGGAAGTCAGCATCCTCCTCCAGTCCCACAACAACTGTGTTGTGGGTTTTTGTTTTTTGTTTTTTGTTTTTTTGATGCAGACCTACTACTATGCAGTCCAGGCTAGCCTGGGACTCATCCCTGCTTCTGACTTCTGAGTGCTGGGATGATAAGTATGGGCCACCACATCTGACTTTATTTCTTCCCCTTTTTCTTTTATTTTAGAGACAGGGTATTATGTGGCCCAGGATGGTCTCAAATTCCCTATGATACCAAGAGTAACTTTGAACTCCTGACCCTCCTGCCTCTACCTCCCTGAGTGTTCAGATTCCAGACTTGCATGCCCGCATTTGGTATATGCGGTCTTTGGGTTGCGATCGAGGGTCTAGTACATTTGAGGCAAGCACTCTACCAACTGGGCTACATCTACAGCCTTCTGCTTGTTGTTGTTGTTTTTTTATTTAATTTACTTTTTACATTCCATATCCCATTCCCCACCCTGCCCCCATCCACCCTCCGGCTGTTCCACACCTCCTCCCCACCCCCCACCCCACCTGACCTCTAAACTCCCTGGGGCCTCTAGTCTCTTGAGGGTTAGGTGCATCATCTCTGAATGAACACAGACCCAGCAGTCCTCTACTGTCTGTGTGTTGGGGGCCTCACATCAGCTGGTGGATGCTGACTGTTTGGTGGTCTAGTGTTAGAGAGATCTCAGGGTCCAGGTTAATTAAGACTTCTGGTCCTCCTACAGGGTCGCCCTCCTCCTCAGCTTCTTTCAACCTTCCCTAATTCAACAACAGGGGTCAGCTGCTTCTGTCCATTGGTTGGATGCAAATGTCTGCATCTGACTCTTTCAGCTGCTTGTTGGGTCTTTCAGAGGGCAGTCATGCTAGGTCCCTTTTTGTGAGCTCTCCATAGCCTCAGTAATAGTGTCAGGCCTTGGGACCTCCCCTTGAGCTGGATCCCACTTTGGGACTGTCCCTGGACCTTCTTTTCCTCAGGCTCCTCTCCATTCCCTTCCCTGTAATTCTCCCAGGTCTCTGATGCATTCTGGAGGGTCTCCCCAACCTCCTATTTCCTGAGGTTGCCTGTTTCCATTCTTTCTGCTGGCCCTCAGGGCTTCAGTCCTTTTCCCCCACCCAATACCAGATCAGGTTCCCCTCTCCCCCTGCCCCACTACCCTCCCTCTACTTTCCTTCCCAGGTCCCTCCCTCCCTCCCCACTTGTGATTGCTTTCTTCTCTCTCCCAAGTGGGACTGGGGCATCCTCACTTGGGCACTTCAGCTTGTTGACCTTTTTGCATTCAGTGGACTGTATCTTGAGTATTCTGTACCATTTATTTATTTATTTATTTATTTATTTATTTATTT
>JADRCD010193842.1:0-42500 GCA_019843815.1 Montemys delectorum
AGTAAACGTCAACGTCAACGGAGGGAAACTTAGTGGGAGGAGCCAGAGCCTTCAGATAAAGGTGCAGGCTTTACGATAGCGAGGAAGAGAGCAAGGGAAAGGAGTATTCAGTAGAAGTCTTAGTCCTCAAAGAAGGCTGTAATTATATGCAACAGGCGATGGGAAAACATTAGTCAAAGTCATGTGTCAGCAAAGTTCTAAAGCTCCTGGGAACGAAGCTAAGTATCCTGCCACAGTGAGTCATTGCTTAGAAATGGTTGTTGAGAATTGTGGTCTCTGTACCAATACCTGATGGGCTTGAGAGTACAGCAGCTGGTGTCCCTGTTCAATTAGACTTCCCACAACAGCATACTCAAAAGGTATGTTTTATATGTGACAGAAAGTGAAAAAAGGGAATTGATCTAGAGGCTTTTTACCACATTAACTGAAAGTCAGTGGACATAAGGACTGCTTGAAGTATTAGTGTAGGTCTCAAGTCACTTATTGGAACATCTTGCGTCATGGAAATATGCAAAATACATCTGTTCAAATGTGATTAAATTCGGCTTCTAATACCATAGTGCTGGAACTTATTGGAGACTGAAGGAAACTTGAGATAGCCGTCTAAAGACCTTCCCTACAGTTGACACAGCTGGCAGCTGGCAAGGCTCGCAGGTTACATGTGTTGAAGTCACTGGCCCCTGAGAGAATGGTGTATGCGTAGGAAGGGGGAGACTGTCATTCCCATGAGCAGCGAAGCCGTGGCATCTTCATTACATGTAAGAGACTGTCGGTAGTTCTAAGAATATTGCACTCATTTTCTTGCTCTGAGTCAAATCTTGTTCTCTGTTTGCATTGGTTGAGGACAATACTAAAATCTCAAAGAAAAAGCAGAAGCACAGGGGGAGAGATCAGCTCTGGTAGAATGTAGATTTTGACACCAAACTGCTTAGCTTTAAATTCTCACTTTAATGGTCACTAATTCTTAAATCTGAACCAACTTTCTGCATCGCTCTTTATTTTGGTTTCCTCACTTTCCAACAAGGAATGAAAATACTACATACTTTATAGGACATATTTGCAGATACTAGTTAGTATGTGTGTAAGGTTGCTTAAGATTAAGCCAAGGGGATGATTAAAAGTAGAACTTAATTTGGTTTGTTGATCTGATAAATTCTCTGGGCACCAAATTTGCCTGAGGACAAAGTGAGAGCAAGATTGCTCAACAGGAGGGGAACATGAATAATTCATGACTCTAACTCCTTTATGCAATAGATGAACTTGAAGGAGAAGGGATGCTTGCAGATACTCATAAGTCTGAGTGGTGTTCCCTGTGAGCTGTGGAGGAAGAAAAAAAAATCTCTGGTTTCAATTTCTCATTATCTTTTCTAGAGGTGATCATCTTGAACCCTTTTTCTGATTATAATGTTCATTGGGCATGGGGAAACTTTACACCCTGCAGCAAAACCATAGCCTTCTGCACTGCCTTTGAAAGTGCAAATCTAGAAGGTCAACAGAGGACTAGTAAGCAATAAGTAGCTTATCTTTATAAGATCATCATGTGAAAGCCAGGGCATACAACAGGGCAATGCTCTTGCTACTTGATCCTCAGATTCTGAATAGCCTGAAGTCAATTTTCAAGAAAGCAAACCATGAAAGTGTGAAACCAAGTTAGGAGAATATCAGAGCAAAATACCAGAAAAAACCTGGACTGAGCAGAAGGCTCCTTCAGCTTCTAAGTTCTAAGAAGTGACTCATGTAAAGACACTGAGGGTTCAGTATTCATTTTGTAAACATGACACTGTGGCAGGAATAGGGTGCACTTTTATGGTTAGGTTGAAGCAAAACATGTCCTGTCTCAAGAGTTCAAATATACACCATGTGGATACACGCTTGATAAAGAAAAGTTTGTAGTGTAAACACCAATGACTGCAATATGTTCAAAAGAAGATGAGAAGAATGCAAGAGCTTTGCTTTGTAAAGCACAATGAGGCCTGAGTATCCCCTTGTCTAATTGCCTCTTGATAGTTCTGAAGTATTTGTGATTTTTTTGAGTTTGTCTATCCTAAAAATATTCTTGCTATATCTAGTAAACTTTAATTGGCCTTTATGATGAATGTTCACTGTTTATGATGAAATTTCACAGAGTTTCATTTTCTCTTTATTCATTGCCTTCCCTTTATTATCTTTCAGAAAGTACATGTCTCCCAGTCTTTGGAACATAGAATAAATTGTTACTTTTAAAAACTTGCAAAACAACAATCTTCACAGTTTGGAGATTAAAATATTGACAGGTATTGACAAGATATTTTTATCTTCACCACACTGTGTACATGTGAGTGTGCATGCACACACACACACACACACACACACACACAGGTTGGAGTCCTCTCCTTCTACCACATGAGTACTGAGAATTGAAATCATGTCTGTAAGCTTGGTGAAAAGCGCCTTAACCTATTGAACCATCTCACTGGCCAATGTAAGAGGGTTTGAACCTACAAAAACATTAGTAGCAGGAGGTAAGCATTCTGCTTTAAATAAAATAAGAGAAAGAATACAGTTTCATTGTGTGTAATATAGAAAATCAATATTTTATAAATCAGCATGCTTGCTTTATGTGATTATACATGGGTCAATGCATCTCATGTTGTTCAGTTATGAGATCTAGTTTCTACTTCCTGCATTTCCTGTATATCTGATAGTGGTCTACAGAAGAAAAAAAAAAGTGTTTTTCAAAATCTAGGCAATTTATTCCTCCAATGAATCAGCATTTAAGTTCTGATTTCACTAGTTGGTTATTAGTATCATTAATCAGTGAAAGAGATATGAAGACTCCAGAGTTCACTAACTGTGTTAATGAGAAAAAAACAGAATATCTTCCTTACCTATAGTCTTTAAGTGGTTTTCGTAAATGTATGTGTTTTTTTTTTTTTTTTTTGGCTAGGCAACCTGTATTTCATACAAATTGTTTTATCTCTACAAAGGATCTTTGCTACTTCTCCTTAATTATCAACATATGATTTACAATATCATTGACACAGATTAGATAAAGTAGAAATATTTACACATGCAAATTTTTTGCCTTGATAGAAATCAGCTACATTGGAATAGAGCCACCTCTCATTCCAAGTTTCAGAATGCTATTACAATGGCATCACACTATCCATAGTTAACTGCATTACGAGGCCATCGTCCAGTGCTGCAATATGACACCATATTTATGACAGTGAAACTTAAAAGCATCCTTACATTGTGCTGATTTCCACTCAAATACACAGGTATTCCCAGACTCATGCTAACTACTGCTCAGAAGATCTGAAGCTTTCCTTGCGATTCACTGAATTCACCGATGCCATTATCACTAATGCATTACTAGAGATAAAGCAAGACAGCTAAAAAAGCCCATCAACAGTCACCACGTGACTATGCTGGTTTACACAAGCCATATCACAGTTGGTAGCTGCAATGTTTATTTGACCTTAACGCTGATTAGGTTTGTTAGCTGCTCTCTTTTTGCAAACACACGCTAACCTAAATACACTCACCCTCATTAAAGCATACATGGCTTGTCAAGCACTCATTGTTGTTATTACCAATAAACAAAAATGTATGTTTCCCCAAATCTCATGCTGACATATGCTCTGTGTTTATGGAGTAAACTAAAGACTAATTCTAAAGTTATCTTCTGGTTGAGTATGTGACTCTGGCCCTGAGGACATACCTGGGTCTCAACATCTGTCAGCTTTCGGGTCTGCTCTGCAGTCTGAGACAAGAGACTGGTTCCTATCTCAAGCATGGTGGCCGTGTGGTTTTGAACCGCATTCTGTTGTATCTGGGCCATCTCCGACTTCATATTTTCCACAATGTAGTTCTCAAGCTGCAAGAGATAAAGGACAAGACATGTTAGATTATAAGTAAAGCCTCCCTGTTGGGGCACGCAGTATTTACAACGACAAAACAAGACACAGCTGGCAGAGAAGCCATCTGGCAGAGAGCCTCTGCATGTTGGAGAGTTGAGGAATGAAAGCAGAACGCACACCAATTCAGCTGCTAACACACTCTGGTTACACAAACAAATACACATGGTAATCACAAATCATAATAAAAATTTTCACTTGGATTCCACTCTCCTGTTGTGGACATGATTTCATTTAACCCTCACTGTAAAATAGTGAATGATGCTGTTCTCTCTCTCTCTCTCTCTCTCTCTCTCTCTCTCTCTCTTTCTCTCTCTCTCTCTTTCTCTCCCATAGTCAAGGAAACAGAACATGGAAAAGCCAGCAAGAAACCCATGAATGCAGGTGACTTAGCAAATAACCCAGAGGTAAATCTTATTGTTTTGGTCTTTTGATTCTATCATGCTGACTACTCACCTCAGAAGAATTCAGCATCTTGCCTCTGTTTCGGGATTATAAGTAAAAGCATGTCATATTGGGAGAAAAAGACAGGGAGTAGGAGGAGGGCATGCACCCATGAAAAAAAGCCTTTGAAAACACTGAAACATCATCAGTGATGTACACAGTATGATCAGCAGAGCTCAAGAGCTAGCTTTAAACATTCTCCTTGCTCCTTTGAAAGCTCAAAAGGAAGGCACTGGAATTGCAGTTCATAAAACATCATGCTTCTTGCCATGAGTAAAAGTTTTTCCTTTATGATACCATCTCAGAGAACACAATGAGCATTAAAATCATAGTACAATAGGGGCCAATGAGAATTATTAAGTGACTGACTAAGGGAGGGGGCTTGTTAGGCACCTGGGAGAATGAAACAGCATAGACATTGCTTGAAGAACACAGAAGCCAGCACTTCCCTGTCGTTGTACTTAACTCTTCTCCACTGCTGCATGGTGAATGCATTTTATTACCTAATTTTTCATTGGGGAAACTACGTCCCAGAGACATCAGATCCAAGGCCACACACCACACACACAGCCAGACTTGGACTTGAGCATGGAACTCCTTAACTCTCATACAAACATTTTTAACCACTTGGTAGCTCTGCCAAGTCTTGCTTAGCAAGCTGAGTTTGAAATCATTAACAGCTATTTGATTTTTATTGATTCAGTGAACTATAATACATGCACATTGTAAGTTCTATTGTATCATTATCATGCAATAAATAGAGTCTTAAGTGTAAAATCCCCTCTGAAACTTTGGCAGTTTCCTTTCTAACCCCAACCATTGCATATTTCTACTTATCTAACTTGACTCTGGTCCAGATGAACGAGACTGAAATCATGTATATGACTGGTGATGAATTCTGAATTTGTATTTTATCAATATAAGTCCACCCTCCTTCATTACAAATGCAAATAGATTATAAAAAGTCTAAAAGTTACTTTAACAAAATATATGGCCTCTGAGCCAAATCCTTGGTTTATTCTCATTAAATTACCTCATTTCAACAACCAAAGGCAGTGAAAGTCTCTCATGTTGGGTTCCATTCCTAACGATGGTCCTTCACTGTCATTTGGGAAATTATCTTTGCCTCTTTCAAGAGTTAGTGCTTTGGGTGGAGTTAATCCATCAGAGCTTCTAAAGTATATTCATGTTTGAAACTGGAAAACTACAGTGCTTTGCTTTTAGTTTACCATACAAGTTGCTCAAAAATGGAAAGTATAGAAAACCATGCCATAAAGCCTCAGTTTCACAATTCTTTACAAAAGAACATCCTTTGCCTCTGAGATTCTTAAACTAGCAACATAGATGTCATGTACTGTACAGGTTCAATTTTGCCAGCACAAAGTCAAAGCCAGCCTAAAAATAAAAGCAATGTATGGAGTAAAAAGAGAGACAGAAAGCTGAGAGATGAGGGGATCCGGGTGATACGGATAGAAGGAATGTTCACAGCCCCTGGAACCAGGCATGGTTTTAATCAGATTGACCTTTGGACATCCACTTGTAAGTTGCATGATCCAATAATTTCCTTTGAGCAGCTAACCTATTTTTTTCTTCAATCACATTGATTTATGTCTTAGCATAATCAAAAGATTATTGGCTTACTACGTTTGATAGATGTGTAAAAGAAGCCCCTGACAGGCAAACATTAGTAGTATGATCCTTTGTTTTCCAGGATATTTGGGGTTTTTATGGAAATTCTATAAAATGGCATGTGAGTTATCATTGTGAAGATAACAGCCGTTTACAGCTAACATTGATCATCTGTCTCTTACATGGCAAGCTTGAACTAAGCTTTCTCTTTATAGGATAAAATCATACAGTGTTAAACTCACAGAAATTTCCTGTGCTATGCTGTTTTAGAAGTGGAACAATGGAAGCTTAGGAACCCTAAGTAACTCGGCTGTGATCATTTAAACTCCACAAGTTTTCAAAAAAATTTTTTTTGCACTTTTGAGTTAGCATACTTAACCATTCACCTATCAAGCTATCTGGGGACCTTACTACATTACATTTAACTACAGATTCCCTAATTATTTGTGAAAACTACAGGAGATTTTCAAAATGCAGATGCGATACAACATTCTGGAAAATTCCAACAAGACAGACTATACCCTAAAAATTGCCTTATAGCTCCCTGATTCAGCTGAGGAAGAAGTGCTTCTTAAAACATTGTCCATGGAAGAACCTCCTGTATGAAAATTGTTTGGAAACAGTTTGTCATTAAAGAAGGAATCAGAGACAAAATGGTATTATTGGTATCACTAGCACATTGTTTTAATTCACCCGATTGATAAGTAGGAAAAGGACTTTCTCAGTTTAAAAATTTGATTTACAAACTATTGGTCTCCATTACATTATCTGCTTGATAATTATAAAATATCAGATTAAAAAGTATCAGTTATTTTTTTATACAACTGTTTCACAGAAAATGATTCCCAGTGTTCCTGTCGTTACAGACATGAAAGCAATAAGGTGCCCCAGACATTGTAGAGAAGGACATACTGGGGTTACACCAAGGTTCAGCTCCTTTGTGATCCTATTAACTGGTCAAATGCTGACCACTCATCACTACTGGGTTTCTCTATTAAATGCAGAACTTTAAATCATCATATCAAAATGACTGCGTCATCACAATGTCTATGACAACCAGCAGGAGTCTCCCAGTTCAGCTGTCTCTGCTGTAGAAATAAAGGACATCCACACCCAGACAGAAATCCTCATCTAAGCTTCTGAGATGCATATAACTCTAATTAATTATGTTTTAATCAAATGGGACTGCTATATCCATCACTAACGGCCTTTTAGTGTAGAAAGTAATGGCACTTTTAAGTAGCAAGAACCAGATGCCATTGATTTAAAGGCTGAGGGGGAGGCTAAAGTCAAATATACAATGTGTGATGAATATGAAGCCTGCTTTCATCTTATCTCTAAACATTCCTCTAGATATAGAACTGTAAAATCCATGTCGATGCTCCCGATCAGCCATGTTCAGGAGGTATTTGTCACAAATTTGATTGTCTTCATATATCCTCTGAGGGCTCTAATATATATATTTACAGAAAAATAATGGTCACACCAAGGCTTAGTATTTTAAAAACATCTGAAGGGTGAATTTAAGCTGAGAAGTCACAAACCAGAAGAGCTGATGAATAATGTGGAGACATTTGAATGATAAAGGTATTTGGTTTATTACCACTGTCAGTGTCTCCCTCCAGAGTTTTATAAAGAATGGTCCAACAAAGGAAGAAAGGGGTGATGCAGAATCTGGAACAAATATCGAAATAAAAATCAATGATATCTTTAATGTAAAGAAATAGTAAGCTTTATAAAGAGATTTGGTGTTTATAATGAACTTTCACAAAAATTCTCTCCCTTGATCCTTCCAGTAATCCTGCAAAGGAGAAGCTAGTTCCATTTGCTTGTTTTAGAATCTTAGATGACTTGATAGAAATTAAGATGAGCAAGCTCCTCTACCTCCTGATGCTCCTGTACCCTCAGAATTGTACACACTGGGTATCTTGCTAAATTGACTGAATAAGTAATTTCACTGGTAGTTCATGAAGATTCATTTACTTGTGATCTATTTGGAAAAAAGTCTTAGAGAGTGATTGTTTTCACCCAGCTTTCCTATAGAGGCAGCCAAATGAATTTGAGGTGGGTTCAGAGGCCCTAAAACCAGGTATCTGGAAAGCTTCATTTGTCAGTTATATTGATACAGTTAGCATATCATGTTTGTCCTGCCTATTGTATTATTCAGAAACTATGAAAACCATACCAAGAGAACAAAACAGCATAGGAAGCTTCTCCTGAAGTTAAACACATTCAAAGATGTATCAACATGTAACTCATTTAGTGCTCACAATAGCCCAAATTGTGCTACTTTCTTAGTTCCCTAATATGATTAAGGAAGTACAGTGAGTTGCTTAGATGCACTATGCTGATGGCTAAGCAAGTCCATTTCTTTGAGTGAAGACCAGAATAGCTAGCAGGTTTCACTCTATGAGTGAGGAAAAAACACCCCTCAAAAACCAACACAGGGCCACCACTATCACTGACAAATTATTTAGCGCATGATATTCATGTAAGGGATATGTGAAATAGAATGCAAACAAATACCGGGATAAAACCTGTTCAAGACAATTTTGGCATTTGTAATTTAAGTAATGTACAGTAACTGATGACTATTATATTCTAAGAAATTAATCAGTTGGCAAAAAATCATAATATCCAGTTAGCTATCAAATAGTTAATACTATTTTAAAAAGGAAACCTTTTTTTAAAAGTCGAGATTCCAAGTTATTTATAATTTCTTTATAAAGTACGTATCTGTACCCAATGGCTAGCGCAGACTAAGAGGTGGACTGTTTTCCATCGTGACAGCCATGAGCAAAATTCCTTAATAGGCTCAAAATCTTTGTTAACGCATGATCATGAGAAGGCCAGTCTCAGTGAGATTAGGATAGTTCTTGTATGTAGAATACATTTTCCAGCATGTCTGGTCTCAAACAGTCTCTTCAAGTGACTTGAACAAAGAATATAATTCCTCTGTGTAAGTCTTAAGAAAACAATATTTTAAATCCTATAAAATCTGACAAAAGCATGTTGGTTTAAAATATGTTATAGATTAAGTGGACCCTCGTTGAAACAGGGTGCATATGGTATTACTCAGTTATGACCAAATAACCATGGAACAAAATAGATGAGTAAATATGGGGAAACAATAAAAAGGTAAAGCACTTCAAAAAATGTCTTTAATGTTGATGGTTTTATCTAATACCATCATTTCATAAATCACTGAAAATATTGAAATTTCAGCTATATCTAGGTTTATGGTCTTATAAAAATAAATGACTAAGGGCAACTATATTATTTTAAGGAATTTCTATTAGATTTCTAAATATACAACTTAATTTTTACTAAGTTTAAGATAATTATCTTCCTAGACCACAAGTATATTTAGCCAACATCCAAAACAGTTTCTCTCCTCTTTATTGCTGTGTTGTTCTGTATCTTGACATCAATCCTGTTAGTATCCGAGGCTCTTAGGATAAGAAACTTCACTTTATTGACATAGTGAGAGAAGTTCAAAGAAGTTATAGAAAACAAAGTGGCAGAGATAATTAATGTCAGATATGAGGTTGCAGACAATTGATGACTGGGAAAATCAGTAAGATATTTGAAGGTTGAGCCAGTATTGGCTCCCATATTGTTGGTCCACCTCACATGCCATATTAAAACCTGGCTCCTTGGCTTGCTTTATGTCTGCTGGTTGCTGGTTTGAGTCTCACATTTCAGAATGTCAATGTTCATGATCTAGACTCAATCTTTGCCTCCTGGCATTAAAGCCTTCCAGATTGTCAGTTATTGATCCCTATGAACTCACTAATTGATTTTTATGCATTACTCCATGAGCAGCAGAATAGAAATTGAGCTCTATAATTCTTCCAGCTCATTAGAATTAGATCTCATGTTAGTTCAGTGTTGTTTAATCCTATGTGTGATAAGTATGTACCGTGAATTAAACTCGTGCCTGACTTCACAAAGACAGAATCTAGCCCAGTGGGAAACAAACATGCAGAAGTATATTGCCAGAGCTTACATTTGAGCATCTAGATTTCTTTCTATAAACATACTTATATCTGTCTACCAGGAACACATTCCTAGTTACTGATATTTAAAATGTGAGTGGATATTTGTTATATCACCCACAAACAAGTAGCGGCACATTACTGAAAAATTAACAAAAGTCTTAAAAGAATGCTACAAAATCCTGATGAACAGATGCTCTTGCAAGAACTTCGATAATAGATATTTCAAATCAGTATTTTTGTGCTTTTCACAGAAAGTTACTATCATTTGTTTAAACAAAAGAGAAATTACCTGGGCCCAACCACATTTTACTGTCTTAGAACCTCTTTTACACTCAGCTTCTCATACCCTGAAGATGTCATAGTTAAGAAATTAGTGTCTTGCCGGGCGGTGGTGCACATGCCTTTAATCCCAGCACTTGGGAGGCAGAGGCAGACGGATTTCTGTGTTCTAGGCCAGTCTGGTCTACAGAGTGAGTACTAGGACAGCCAAGGCTATACAGAGAAACCCTGTCTCGAAAAAAAAAATAGTGTCTGCTTAATTTTCCCTCTATATATTTTCAAGGGGTGGGGATATGTGAACAGCATCTTAAGCCAAAAAGGAATCAGATAGCTGGAGTTTATTCCAAGTCCAATCATTGATATACTCCACAATCTTTAGAAAAGCATTCAAAGTACATGGGCATAAGATCTTCATCTACTAAATAAAAGATTCCTAGAGTTCTTCCTGGGGTTTTCACATAACTTTCTTTAGAACTCCTGTTGTGAGACATGAACCTGTACAATTTCAATTAGTTTAATTTATTATGGAAGAAATAAGCAAGGATGTATCTATTAATATCTATAAAATGTGTCCTTCCATGTCCTTATTGGCAGTACAGAAGCCACAGTACCAGAAACACAATAGAAAAGCTCTCTGTCAACTCTTCAGTGCAGGCACATCTGTTTTAAGATAAAGAGTAAGAACATCTGAATCTCTTAATCCCCAGGCACCATTCAGTCCAAAAGACCTTCATTGTCCTTTTCCTGCAAAAATATGCTTTTCCTTCTGGGTTTTTTCTCCCAATGAAAAAAACTACTACTACACCTATCTGCCCTCCAAGCCCAGGCAATCCTCTTGTCAAATCTTCATCTACTCCAGTCAATCTCTTGAAGGTAGCCTGGATCTGTGCTCCCACTTGCTTACTCCCTACATTATCCCTTTATCCTCACAGCCTCCAGCTGAGGTCAGACTCATCATTTTTCTTCTAGATCTGTTAATGACTACATAACTGGTCTCTTGACTCCAGATTTGCTTTCCTCAATCCATCATCCACAGTGTAACTGGAGGGGTCTATCTAAGCACAAACTTGGCCTTTTCATCCCAGGCTTAAACTATTTTAATGTTGTCTGCTATCTGTCAGTCAAATCACATCTCTTTAACCAGTATAGAAGTTTTTTTTATTTGATTTCTTTGACTTACTAAATGTGTATATGTGTAGTATGTATGTGCAGTGATCATACATGGAGCTGTATGGGTGTCTATAAAAGCAAAAGTTGGCTGTCAGGAGTGCTTTCTACAGTGTTCCCAGGAGACAGGGTCTTCTCATTGAGTTTGGTGCTAAGCAACAGCTAATAATCTCCCATCATCCTTCTGTGTCTGCCCCTCACAGCATTAGAGTTATGAATATATGTGCAAACACACATGAAATTTTATATGGGTGCAGAGGATTCAAACCTGCTTCTCCATCCTGATACAGCAAGCATTCTTAACCACTAAATTACAACCCCAACATCTCTTCTTACCTCAGTCTTACACTATGACTCGTCAAATCTCCAGGTTATTTATTGCTCACCAAATATTAATTTGTTTTCTTCTACAAAATGTTTTTGTAAAAGGCCTTGAGACTAACATTTTTGGTCTACTTGAGCTAGGTTTTGCTGTTTAAAATACAATTCAACTTTCTGCTCTAAGAACTCTTTTGGACACACCATAGTGTACAATAAAAGACCAGTAAATCATAAAAATCCACAAGTAAGCAATATGAGCCAAAAATTCTGCAGAGATACCATTGAATCCGTTTTGTTGTTGACCATCTACTTCTGGGCATGGGGCCTTTCCTTAAGTGTGGTTTATATACCCAGTAAGACTCCATTGGAGAAAAATATTATCCCCTTTGTTTCCTTTGTGAAGTGCTTGTCAATTGAAGATAGCTTCTTGATTGGGGATGGAGAATGAGTCCACCTCCCTCTCTCAGCACTACGGCCATGTCTGACTTGAATATACTCTATTCATGTTGCCACAGTGTCTGGGATTTGATATGTGTATCATTCCTGTTGTGTCTGGACGGTACTGTTTCCTTCGTGTCTTCCATCCCATTGGCTCTTACAGTCTTTCCACCTCCTCTTCCACAGAGCTCCCTGAGCTCTGGTGGGAGGAGTTTGATGAAGATATCTCATTAGGACCGCATATTCTAAATGTCTCTCATTCTTCAACAGACATTAAGTATCCATATGTCTGTATGTGTATATACACATATACATATGCACATATACATACATATATATGTGCATGTATGCACACACACACACACACACACACACACACACACACACACACACACACACGCCTGGAAAACCTGAGCGTTGGGAAATAAGGAAGGTCATCAAGAGACTCTGACCAAACATAGGGAACTGTGCTTGCTGAAGCAAACTGACTTTCCTAACCACATCCTGGAATTTGCCTCTCTGGAAATCAAGTGATAAATCAATAAGAAATCAGAGCATGTCACTGAGGCCACACAGGGAGGACAAGAACTTGATGCTGGATTTTCAATATGATTCATGTTCAAGGTTCAAAAGGCATTTTCCATATTTTCAAACATGATAAGCATAAATTCATACACATACATACATATATACATATATACATACATACATACAAACATACATACATACATACACACATTTATTGGTCGCATGTTTTCTCATAATTCTAACCTACATGTATGTGACTCTATATTCATGTTTGTTAGGCTCATTTCTATGTAGTTTTTTGTTGTTGTTAAAGAACCGATGAAAGTAATAAATACATATTTTCCTTTGGAATATTTGCTGAAAAATTATACAAATTCAATTCCATGTTTGATGGTGTATTTTTTTGGACTCATTTTTTTTAAGAGAGAGAAAAAACATGGAGTTAGGTAGGTAGGGAGAAAAAGGATCTGGAAGAAATTGTGGAAGAGGAAAGAATATGATCAAAATATATAAAATTTTCAAAAAATTTAACATTAGAAACATGTGAATTAATGAAACATTACATAGTAACACACAAATATGTACTATTTTATATAACCATTAAATGTTTAATTATTAAAACTAGTAAAAAACTTAATTACTGTAGATGATGTTTGTTAATCTTTAGGGCCAAGCCCAGTATACTACTTAAAAACCTAGCAATCCTATTCCTAAACTCTTAGTTTATATTTAAATGAAAAGAAGGTGGACAAACCACAAAATAACATAGCATGCCTGATTTTCTAGCAGTTACACATACTATACAAAATGCATTCTGGTTTACTTAAACAAAGAAGCAAAGTATCTCCTGTGAACAGCTGAACACCTGTGCAGAAAATAGGTTATGGGGATAGATAGGTAAAATGGAGAGATTCTACTCTAAAATAAAACTTCTACATAAAAACATTTCTTCCAATAACAAGTAACAGAAATGAAAATAATAGTGTAAGATGGCCATTTTAAAGGGAAATTACATTAAATGAAATATTTCAGGACATATTGTGAAATTTAACACTCAGTAGATGATTGTATAATCTATATCAGAATATAGTCTTCATTTAGGGATTTGTAGATTTTTCAAAAACATCCCTGGTAAGTAGGAAGTTGTCATCATTTATCTCCAGTATTTTGCATGAAATTTAAATGGCATTGTTTCTTAAGTCAAACTTCACTCCAGTATAACATCTTTGTTCAGCCTTCTGATTTTGTAAATTTCCTTTCTATTCATGCTATTACTTTTCATAAAATAAATCTTTCTACTTGTTGTCTTTATCGTTCATGATGTATCTCAAATATAAAGCTTCAAATTACTCCTTCTTCAGCTTACACAGGCAAAAAAATGATACAATTGTGTGTGTGTGCCCATCTTTTTGTGTTTTCTCCTACAATATGGGATTATTTTACTGGGCTTGCAATAAGCCTGCACAATCATAAAACTATCAATGACATTATATAAGAAACATTCCAAGGAATAATGTGTAAGGTCCAACTATTTCTTCTTCAATCATATTTTTGGGTAGTTCTTATTTAAATTGCCCTTGGGAAAATAGCATGAAACTGGTAATTTAAAGAATTACAATAAAATCATGATTGCTGACATTGTATATATATTTTAAAAATACACATTTTTCTCCTATTGATCAAAAGACTACAGACCCTAGGCATCATATGTTCATTCACACAGTTTGGTGCTCTGGGACTGTTTTCTAGTGTACTATTGGATATGAGCTAAAGTTGACATTGTGATAAAGCACATGTGCATTATGCAGGCACACATGTATACACTCATCTACACAAATACAGCCAGATGAATACTTTTAATGTTGCTCATATGTATACCATTATAGGGCTGACCACTTGGATTAGATAACCTATCAGTTGCTCTTCCCTCAAGAAAGTTGATTATATTTCTCTCAGTAGCCATTAATTGCCTGTATAGCCTTTCCTCTAGAGGAAGGGTTTTGTGAGATATCCCCCCCATGTTGTCATGGCCAGCTAGTATTGTCATATTGCAGGTCTGATTGAGGTATCCTTATTGTTGAGATTTCATGGGTGTTGATCACCTGTCAAATACAAAAGACACTATCTCACAACTGGTGTCCTGATCCTCTATCAATTACAATCTTTCTGACTCCTTCTTCTGTGATCTTGGAGTCTTGGGTATAGGGGTTGTGTTACAGAGGTATCACTTTGGGCTTAGCATCCCATGGTCAATTGTCTGTATTTTGAACAAATGTGGAATCCTGTAATGGTCTCCTTCTGCTTAAAAAGAAGCTTCTTTGATGGGAGATTGGTGAGAGCTGCACTTATGTGTGGCTATAAGGATGAGTACTTAAAACATACTTAGAAATTATACTAGCTCTTAATCACACCATGACCTAACCAGGCATGGTAGTTGTCTAGGTTTACAGTATCATACATAAATCCCACCCCCCTATTGAGTGGACCTTAGGACTAATTAGAAAGCTATTGCTTGCATCAAGATATAAATGTTACTATTGTGCCTTTAAAATTCTTTCATGCAGGTTATTAGCCATTACAGATGAGTAGAACTATTAATTGCTTTTCTCCCTTGGCAACTTGCATGTGTCTTTCCAGTGCTATGAGCTTGGCCTGAGGAAGAAGGCTTCCATATGAGAGATATAACATTGTTACTATGAATCTCCTGTTGGAAATATGAGCTGACTTCCAAAACAGGGTCTTCCTTCAAGGTCTAGAAAGCAACCATAGGCAATGGCAATAGTTCGTAGTATGTTGGAAGGCTCCTTCAGTCTCCTAATCAACAACTCAGAGGAAGTTTTTCATGTCTGGTACTGGAGCTCTAGTTATACAGTCTACAACTCTTGCAGAGAGCATTATCACTCCACGTGGCTTAACTTCATTCAAACTATGTGTACATGTTTTTAAATAAGCATAAAATTGTATCTTTCCTTAGAGGTTATTTTAGAAATCCTTAGAATTATGTATTCTCCCTCCCCCTTCTTCCTCTGTCTTCGCTTTCTCCCCTAGAGATATTTTTAAAATCATATAGTACCCATAACACATTACATGGACCTACAGTATATTCAACAAATACTTCATTTTGACATATCTGCTTTGCATATTTTATCTTTTAGTAGGAAATAAAACATTGCATGGATGACCAGAATGTTTTCTGCTACTCAGCCAGAAATAATCTTTATTTTAAACTTCAAGTTGGCTTTTTACTATGCAAGTATATATTCAAAATAATACACCATAGTGAGTAATATGTTTTTAATATTTATAAAAGAATTATTTGCATGACTAATTGTAAGTATCTTTCAAATGCTTTATTTTTGATCAACACTATGCTCTTTGGATATAGTAAGCATATTAGTTATATAGCATTATAATGAATTAAGTGACTGAGTTAGATTAAAAAGTTCTGACTGTTAGTAAAATATAGTTGTAGTCTGACCCCTCTGGAGAGAAGCTTAAAGCCCTTTGGGTTCGTGGTATGCTGAGTTCTATCTCAGATGCAAGAAGGAATGCATTATTTCTCAAATTCTCACAAAGCCCCCAGGATTTCTTCTCTGAGGAACTGAAAGAAAGCTGTGTGATGAATCTTCCCCCATTTAAAAACTGCATCTCACGAATCTGAATGAATATTTTTATTTTTGGCAAATAGCTATTTCCCAGAGAGAGCAATTAAGGGTTGAGAAGAAAAAAGAAACAAGTTACCAGAACTAAAAATTGATTCTATAGTTCTTCTCAAACATAAATTACTACATCAAGGGTTTAAAATTACCACAACCACAACTAGAAAGTCAGCATTCCCAACATCTTAACCTTCTATTGAGAATAAGCCTAGATTTTAAGGTACAAAGTGACTAAAAACTACTAGATCTTCATGACTCAAAGAAAAACCCATTTTTGTCATTATATAATGAGCAGTATACAATATGATATATTAAGCATGTTCTATGTTATGGTAAGCATATTCAGGAGCACATTTGTATGCACTGGAAGACGAAAAGCTGTGAATTGTTCCTACCTCTTGCTACTGCAGGAATAAATGAATTGCATTTTCTTTAACAAATGGTTCTAGTATTTTCTACTTTCCTTATGAAAGCAAGAGTTTAATTTTACAGTCACAGCAGAAAAATGGGACAGAGAATCAAATGTGGTCAGAGTGTCTTCTTCTCTAGCAGTGGTGACCACCTATCACCCTTGAGTGGATCCTGGGACAAGAAATCATGGATAGCAATACTATTCTGTCCGTGGACAAGCTCCCCTCCCCCCATGAGCTCTTTTCCAATATTGCCCTCCAAATCTCATCACATTGATTCCATGGCTTCACAAGGAAGAACACACACAGACACACACACACACACACACACACACACACACACACACACACAAATCTAAATAGTAGAATAACTTAAATTATCTCCACTAAGAGTGATTATCAAGGGCCAGACAATGGCTATGTTCTTTAGCTATTATTACCTTTATTTTTAAATTTTTATTATTTTATATATATTGATGTTTGCCTATATACATATCTATGTATATATATATATGCATACATATATATATATATACATATATGTGCATTGGGTCATTGTATGTGTATGTGTGTGTAAGTGTACATGCATGTGTGTGTGTGTGTGTGTCTATTTTTCTGTGTCTGTGTGTGGTGCCTACAGATGTTAAAAGAGATTGTTAGGTGGCCTGATACTGGATTTATAGATTGTTTTGTTCTTCCATGTGAGTTCTGGGAGTATAACCTGAGTCCTTTGGAAGAGCAGCCAGTGCTTGGAACTATTGAATCACCTCTCTAGCCCCTAGATATCTCCTTCAATTATCTTCCCAGCCATCCTGTAGAACAGGTATGGCTGTGATCACAGAATGATCAAACAGGAGAAGGCAAGTGTCATGATCAATCATAGCATTTGTGTTATAATCAGGGCTCCAACTGAAGTCTGTCTAGAACCCATACCATCTATGTGCATCTCAGTCCCCAGCTCCTTGGTTGGTGCAGTGTGTATATATCCATAAGTATGCATGCATATATATATATATATATATATATATATATATATATATATATATATATGTGTGTGTGTGTGTGTGTGTGTGTGTGTGTGTGAGCGTGTGTGCATGTGTGTGTGTATGTGCGTGTGTGTGTGTGTGTGTGTAACAGCCTTGTTACATTGCCCAGATCCCAAAGGCAAGCAATAAAGAATCCTAAGAGTTGGAAATCAGCTTCCTACAGGAAAAAAAAATCATTATACTTATTTGGTCTTCCAGCAACAATCAAAATTCCCCTTCACTACTATCCTACTGAAAGAATAAGTAGGTCAAGATATAAAGATATGGTAGACTATTTGAGGCCTTTGAAACGCAGCATAAATATGTAATGACTTATTCTTTCCTCACCAGCATAGCTGCATGCTATTTTAGCTACATTAATTATGCTCGCTGAAAAGCACCAGTGCTTTCTCTCATGTACTCATCTAGAACAGAGATACCATCAGGAATATGCACATAGTTTAATACCATGCCTGTTCCCCAATTCATTACACCATCACTCTTCATATAAACATGAATGTAAAATAAACAATTCTCTAACACTCATATAGGTACTTACCTGCTCAGAAAAATTATTATTAGAGAAAAACCTCAGTCATTTGATTTTTAAAAGTTTGCCAACAGAATACAATTGACAATCTTAAGAATGGTTTGCTTAGCTAAGGCATACTGTTTCTGAACTGAAGCTGCTCAAATGAAGACCAATTAGTCACAATCTTCCAAACTGTGAAAGGGTCAATTTATTGAAAGAGAAATATATATACTCAGAAAAGCTTAATTAGTGCATATGTATAATACTCATTCTGACCAGCTAGCTATAAAGGTTTGTTACATTTACAGTAGGGGAGCTAAAGACGTGGCTCAGTGATTAAGAGCACTGGCTATTCTGATGGACCTAGGCTTGATTTCCAGCACCCACATGATAGCTCATAGCCATTTGTAACTCCCACTCCAGGGAATCTAACACCATATTCTTGCCTACAAGGACAACAAGCACACACAGACACATATATAGGTGTTCCTATGTGTACATATTTTATTTAAGAAAGTTGTTAACAACTTTTCACATCAATGTCATAAATATTTAAAGTCTCCCCAGTCTCTTCCACAGTGGAGAAAGGTCATACTGAAGTCCCTCATCCAGGTGGAATCTTGCAGCGAGTAGGGCTATCTTTAGCCTGGTGTTCAGAGATTTCAGAATGTATCACCAAGGGAATCTAAGAGATGCACTTGTTATTACTTATCTCCATACGAACTTTATGGTCTCTCTTTGAGATACATATTTCTCATCAGGAGATCACACAGACTGATTATGCATGACCTCAGATCCTATGTTCTCAGGAATTTGCTGACGTGCTCAAATGAAATAAAGAAGGTCAAAATATTTGTCCATTTGTACTTGGAAATGTCAGGTACTTCTACTTTCATGGACTTAGCAATAGGGAAGTACTTTTAGAATATAGTAGAGGGATGAACTCCTAATGTAACTATGGAGAGTCATCAAGACAAGGCAACAGCAGCTATGTTAATCATTGTTTTAGTTTTACAAGTAAATATCTACCTCCAAGTGAGAAGCAGTCCATGGCTGGCAGTATGATGAAGAGGGAAGATAGAATTCTGAAGGTTTGTGTGGATGTGCTTCAACAGCTTGATTTTTGTTTGTTTGTTTGTTTGTTTAGGTTTTCTGATGAATTTGTTGGTTATTGATGGTAACTATCAAATGGAAGTGATGACAATACAAATGCAACATTAAAATTACAAAGATGGTGCTGGCCTTTGTTGTTCTCTACCAGCAATTTGAAGGACATTGACAGGCTCAAACCCGGTTGTCATTTGAGGTAACAATGCTTCTATGCAGATAGATTGATGTTTAGAATTTCTTAAACCTCAGGGGCATCCTTGTGAATGCTTGCCTGATATACTAAACATTCTAATTGAGGGTGCACATGGAGACATCTCTTTTGTGACATTCTGTTAATGTGTCTGCTGCCACTGGACAGCTGGGGGCAGAAAATGCTGAGCCCCACCTATACATGGTTATAGCTAGTGGTGTATGTACCTGAATGTCTTCATTCTGTGAGCATTGAAGTTTCATCTTAAAACCAGATTCTTATTAGAAAAGGAACCTTTAGTAAAGGAACATCAAGATACTCTAACTTCTATTCACTGGAACCAAGTAGGCTGGTTCAGCTCACCAGAAAACACCCATTTCATGGAGTCTCTTAGAAGGCCATCTTCTTAAACAGTAGCCTTCTTAAACACTGTGGCCACTGAACGTGGGGGTCTGGAAACATTGGTCAATAATGAAAAGTTTGTGAGTACACAATAATCAAGTATTAATTCAAATGTGAATGCAGTGATTCAGAGGTGTTTCTGGAAGTACTTCTCTGGGAAACATTGGACTTCATGGCAGCCTTCCTTCTGAATCCATCACATGCATATTTTGCATCATGCATGCTCTAACAACACCACAAATGCCAGTGAACATCCACTGAAACATCTCGCCTACTGCATAATGGGAATTGTGCTGTTTTATGTTGTAAAATAAAGTTAATTATTTAATCACGGAAAACAGACTTTTAATGTTTTCCTACCTTCACAAATCACTATGCTAATATACTTTTGAATTATATTATATTTTGAAGTTTTGGGGTTTAAGTATCTGTGTTTCTGGCAATTTTATATTTTAAAAATGTTAAGTGAATTCAGAACAGAATTTTCAATTATTTCTGAAATGCTCCTCAACATAGTTCTGACATTCTGTTCTAAATATTTGTGTGGAACATCCTTCTTAGCACTACAAAATAAATATATCAAAATATCAGTCGATTCCAAAAAGCATCAAAGATGTTCTATACACTTCAGTACAAAATATTCAGTCAAGGTTATTTGTTTGTATAGAAATAAACAAGCAACACTCATCTCATTATTATGAAAAATTCTTGTTTCAGTATTTAATACATGATAAAATTGTATATATACTAAAGAACTGTCATAAATTATATTTAAAGTTTATAAATAGTAAGTATTCTACTTCCAAACTAATTGTACATTCTATATGTTCAGGGTCTCATGAAATATCTCTGATATAAAGAGGCTATGTCCTGAAAGGTGCTAAGAAGTCGTGGGCTATGGAAGCTTTCTCTTGTGTTTTACTGTGAACCACAGTAAGTTCAGGTAAACATTTAATGCAATAAAGAGCTAATATCAAACATACACACATAGATACAGACAATATACGCACATGTTATACATGCAAACAGTCACACACACACACACATACATGTAAAAAGTTTCACGAAAAGATATTTATCATAATAGTATAGGGACATTTGAAGCACAAATCTGCTACCTTGATTTCTGTTCATTTTACTTCACTTATATTAGAAAGCTCAATGCCTTTAAATTTTTTCTCAGCCTACTAAATTAGTTCGGATCAAAAACACTAGACTGGAGGCCAGTGCTTTGTTTACTATCTATTACTTTCTCACTATGTGTTCTGAAATGTGCTAAATAGTTTGTTCACTATGTCACCAAGTCCTCAAGCAACCATCAGAGACCAGTACTTAAATATGTATTTTGTAAGTGAGGCCTTCAAGATGAAAATCATCCCTGTTTATAGAGCCAGGAAAGTGGAGATGATAGACTATAAGCCGGTTTCCTCTAGCTTTTTAATAATTTGTTTATTCGTTCACCTTACTTCCCAATATCAGCTTCCCAAATCTCCTTCCGGCACCCCTTACACAAAACTTCTCTGCCACAGTCCTTCTTCCCTTTCTCTTTGACAAGGGGTAGCCCCCTCTAGGTATCACCCCAGAACCCCATTATAATCTCTGTACCCTATACCCCCAAGTCATCAAGTTGCTGCAGGACTAGGCACATCCTCTCCCACTGAAGCTGGATAAGGCAGTCCAAATAGGGAATGGGCTCCACTAGCAGGCAGGTCAGGGAGAGCCCCATCTCCTATTGTAGGGACCAAGCTGCTCATTTGCTCCATATGAGTACTTTCCAGCTTTAATCCCAGATCGTACTTATAGAATCAAAACATGAAGGTAATACAGTAGGAAAGGCTAGGTAGCATCTATCTAGTGCAGCACAAAGCTATCACAACACAAATAAATTAAATAATAGACAGATAGATAATGAACAAACATCCACCTGCATGAGGCCATATAGACAGACAGGAAGCCAGACAGGCGGGCATGCAGGCAGACAGACAGACAGATAGACAGACAGGCAGGCAGGCAGACAGACAGACAGATACATAATAAATGGCAGAGGAACATGTATCCATGTGCATGAGGTCACAGTTCAACCACACACATCATTCTTCTGGTGCTGTCTACCATTTTATTTTGATACATGTTCTCTTCCTGGTAAGGGATTCATTCAAGTTCACTGTCCAGCTAGCCCAAGAAATTTGTCTCTGTCTTGCAGCTCTGCGGTTATGAGTTTGAGCCACTCTATCTGCCTTTTTTTGCATGGGTTCTGGGCCTCATACTTAGGTCCTCATGCTGGCAGGATGAGAGCATTTAACTGTCTCGCTCTCTTCTCAGTCTTCATGTTGATAAATTTAGACAGGAGTACAATAAACCAACATATTTCAGCATGTGAACATGTGTGCTGCCAACAAATTTAATTGCTGTAATTTTTATTTTTCCAATTGCAAATTTTATTTTTGTAATGATATATGTAAACAATAATTCAGAGAGAGTCAGGGTGATATTTAATGCCATATAATTGATATATAGATCACTAATTTGGAAATGAGTGATCCATTCTCATATATAAAGTATCATTATGATAAAGGTAATCTGTGGCTGATAATGATAGTGTATTTGTGATATAAGTATTCTATTTTTGAATTCACCACCCACCTATTGTCCCTGTGTGTGCTTGCATGTGTGTGCATGAGTGCCTGTCTGTCTTTCTCTGGGTGTCTGTTTTTCTGTCATTCTGCCAACCCATACTCATTTATTTTGAGCAGAGATAATAGTAGGAAATGCTATGGAGAATTAAAGATTTATGTTTACCTTGAATTCATGAGCTTGGGAATAGATCTTTCCAGACCTAGTAAAGTTTCAAAAACTATAGTTCCTGATATTGCCCCACGTTGTTCAGGTATCCCTGGACCCTGAAACTCACAAACTATGTGAGATAATTGATTATCCCAAGCCAATGTATTTTGTCTGATTTCTTTTTTAGACAGCAAACAGTTACAGATCTTGAAGGAAGATAGCCCAGCAAGGCTTTCTCCAATGTATTACATATAGTATTTAAAAAATAAAATCAGACTGCAAAGTAACAGACTATGTAGGTCAGGGGAGAAAACAACAAAGAAAATTCAATCATGGATGATGGGGACAGTCTGACAGTTTACTTCTGGCTTTGGGTTAACTCCACAGTGCAAGCTACAGACTGTTGAGGCAGTTTATGAATCATTGAGTTCTTTTTTTTTATTAGGTATTTTCTTTATTTACATGTACAATTTCCCTTTCCCATTTTCCCCTCCAAAACAATCAAACAAACAAACAAACAAACAAAAGCAAGAACAAACCCCTTTTGCCTCCCCCTTCCCCATGCTTGCCACCCCACCCTCTCCCACTTATTGGCCCTGGCATTCCCCAACACTGGGGCACAAAACCTTCACAAGGCCGAGGTCCTTTACTCCTATTGATGATCGAATTTGCAATCCTCTACTATATACCTGCTTCCAGTACATTCAATCCCACCCTGTATAGTCCTTGATTGGTGGTTGGGTCCCTGGGAGCTCTGAGGGTACTAGTTAGTAATTGTTGTTCGTCCTAAGGGGCTGCAAACCCTTCAGTTCCATAAAACCTTTCTCTAACTCCTTCATTGGGGACCATGTACTCAGTTCAATGAATGGCTGTGAGTCTCTATATCTGTATTAGTCAGGTATTGTCAGAGCCTCTCAGGAGATAGCTATATGCTTGTCCTTCCTTCCCTCTCTGCTCCATAGTTAATCTCTGCCACTCCTTCTGTGGGTGTTTGATTCCCCCTTTTAAGAAGGAACGAAATGTCCACCTTTTAGTCTTCCTTCTTCTAAAGTTTCTTGTGGTTTGTGGGTCGTTCTTCCTGTATTCCAAACTTCTGGGCTAATAACCACTTATCAAAGAATGCATTCCATGTGTGATCTTTTGTGATTGGGTTACCTCACTCAGGATGATACTCTCCAGATCCATTCATTTCCCTAAGAATTTTATAAATTCATTGTTTTTAATAGCTGAGTAGTACTCCATTGTGTAGATGTACCACACTTTCTGTATCCATTCCTCTGTTGAGGGACATCTGGGTTGTTTCCAGTTTCTGGCTATTATAAATAAGGCTGCTATGAACATGGTGGAGCATGTGTCCTTATTACATGATGGAGCATCTTGTGGGTATATGCCCAGGAGTGGTATGGCTGGGTCCTCTGGTAAAACTATGTCCAATTTCCGGAGGAATCGCCACACTGATTTCCAGAGTGGTTGTACCAGTTTGCAATCCCACCAGCAATGAAGGAGTGTTCCTATTTCTCCGCAGCCTCTCCAGCATCTGCTGTCACCTGAGTCTTTTATCCTAGCCATTCTGACTGGTGTGAGGTGGAATCTCAGAGTTGTTTTGATTTGCATTTCCCTGATGACTAGGGATGTTGAACATTTCTTTAAGTGTTTCTCAGCCATTTGGTGTTCATCAGTAGAGAATTCTTTGTTTAGCTCTATGCCCCATTTTTTAATAGGGTTATTTGGTTCTCTGGAGACTGACTTCTTGAGTTCTTTGTATACATTGGATATTAGCCCTCTATCAGATATAGGGTTGGTAAAGATCTTTTCCCAATTTGTTGGTTGCCGTTTTGTCCTATTGACAGTGTCTTTTGCCTTACAGAAGCTTTGCAACTTTATGAGGTCCCATTTGTCAATTCTTGATCTTATAGCAGAAGCTATTGGGGTTCTCTTCAGGAAATTTTCCCCTGTGCCTATTTGCTCGAGGTTCTTCCCCACTTTACTTTCTATTAGTTTCAATGTATCTGGTTTGATGTGGAGGTCCCTGATCCACTTGGACTTGAGCTTTGTACAAGGCGAAAGGAATGGGTCGATTTGCCTTTTTCTACATGTTGACCGCCAGTTGAGCCAGCACCATCTGTTGAAAATGCTGTCTTTTTTCCACTGTATGGTTTTAGCTCCTTTGTCAAAGATCAAGTGACCATAGGTGCATGGGTTCATTTCTGGGTCTTCAATTCTGTTCCATAATCATTGAGTTCTTAAACCAAAGTGGCCACTAAAATTATTTGTCAGCAAATCAATTAATCCTTCAGTGTATCTTTATTCTTGTTCTCCCTCTTGACTATTTTTAAAATGACATCTCAGTTGAAAGTGAACCAGAGGAAAGAATTGGTATCCACTTTTATGAATTTTGTTACTTTTGAAGGAAACTGATACAGAATAGTTGAACTGAATTTGAACCTAGGCAATGGTCTGTAACATCTTCCTTCTTGATTTCCTTCTCTCCCGAATCTCCCCATGTCTCACCCTGTGGTCTAGCTGCCGCAATCCTTCTTGCTTGGGCCTTACCCAAACCCACCCTCTACCACAATGGCTCTCATTATATTGATTTATACAAGTGCCATGGAGCATGCTCTTTTGATTACTTTAATTCTATACAGTGTATTCAATTAAATTCTACTGCTTTGTATCTCAAGGATCATTACAAGTATACGTGAAGATTTCTATGTTGAAGATACGCTTTGTATCTCAAGGATCATTACAAGTATACGTGAAGATTTCTATGTCGAAGATACATATACTTGTTATATGAAACAAAAACAAAACTATTAAATAAATTATAGTTGTTTCATGGCATTAGGATTCCTCTCCCTTATAACTTATAAAAGGATTTCTCAATTTTTCAGAGTTATTGACTCTCAGGGCATGAAAACATTCTGTTGTGTGTACCTGTGATTATGTGGACATCTTATGTGTAGTGAGATGTTCAGCAGTCTTTGTTCATAGGTGTCATGGGATGTACTGGCTATGGCAACCCAAAGTATCTCCAGCCATTTACCATATGTTAATAGGGTGAAAACATTGCACCCCAATGAGAACCACTGCCACAATATTTTTGAGAATATCTGTGTGTGCATCTAGTAAGAGATGCAAGAATACAATTTCAGAAAATGGAGGGTCATTTATGATGCAAGCATTTGATATCTCAGTATCTCTTAAAACCACAAACATTTCACAGAATCAAAATGTTTACCTGCTTTGTATCCTGAATTCATACAAAAAGCAAAGATTGGAACTACTAATTTATAGTTAAATCTCCTAACAGATAATTGAAACTTGGCTCTATTGACAAGGCAGAATTGGAGACTTACTCAGTATTAAGGCTTGACATGGTAGCATCTTCCTTTATTTGATATTTTTTTTTCCTTTTTAAGGCCAGAGAAAGAAAATCTCACAAAAACTCAAAATATACTCAACACTAAAATTTGCATTTCTAAACTTCATAGATTCTCCAATGAGGGTTATATAACAAAAGATACTTTCTTCTAGGTTGGTGGCATGATTTCTCTTGGATTTAAGTGTTGTAAATCTGCCTTGGTGCACCAAGAGATTAGCTCTTGAGTGAGAATTCGGTCATGTATTTAAATGACCTCAAGGGACTACAAAACATCTTTACTTCAGTTTGCTCATTCTTATTTTAAGAATAACATCAACATTTTATAATTATTCTTTCAACCCACATGTGCAGTGAAAATATAATTTAGTTTACTGTCATATGAAAAACATTTGCAACTAAGACACAAATGGAAAAGACATGTCAGTTATTTCAGATAGAAAAAAAAGTGACCAACTTGCTGTGGTGCAAACTACATTTACAAAGCATTTATGTTGTGCCTGTGGTAAGGTGCTAAAAATGTCCCCTAACAATGTGTAAATCCTTTTCCATTTCCGAACTGTTCTTTTCAATATCTCAATCCCCCAATCCCTCAAGTGGGAATTAACTTCAAAGCTATTTTTAATCAAGTTCAAAATAGATTTATCTTTGTGAATCAGGGAATGTATTTGGAGACATCTGAAGAAAATAGATGGTCTTTAAAGAAAATTGTCACAGCATAGCTTCCAAGATACTAAAGTTGCATTTTAAAGTGTGACACTCTCTAATTGACAACTCTAACAAGGATGTAGCAGCCATGGCCCTGGTGTGTTCTGCCTGAGGAAGATAGAATGAGGGATGCAGGAGAGATGACACAAACATCTACTCCAAAAAAAATTATTAGGTACCACTGAAACACAGAAAGCAAACTGGTAAGTTCTAACTTCACAAAAGGGATCTGTTAGTTTGTTGTTTGGTTTGTTTGTTTGGTGGGTTGTTTGTTTGTTTGTTTGTTTTTGACATGGTTTCCAGCAGCTGTCCTGGAACTTGCTCTATCGAACAGCCTGGCCTCAAACTGAGAGATACACCTGTTTCTGCTTCCCCACATAGACAGAAGGATTTTGTTCTTGCTACTCAAACATATTCTTCAGCACATCAGAAATTTCTGGTGAATCAAAGACTTATGTGTCTCTAAGTGTCTATCCCTCCCAGTTGGAAGAACCTGGGCTTTTATGGGAATTTGGTTATTGCTCCTTATAATGAAATAAGACAATTAAGAGTAAAGAATTAAGTTGATGAAATTGGTATTTATTTTAAAAAATCTCTCACTATTCTCTTAAACATAATGATCTAAGTTATTTTTTTAAAGCAGCTTAGAAAGACAACGTCAGTACATGTACGCAAGGCTTAAATTGTTCTTTTCTCCATAAAAAGCTGACTGGTTTCTCTACTGAAGAATTTTTGAACTTAGCACCATTTCAGTTGGGTCCCTTAGGAATGTTGACCTTAATTCCCATTTAAGAGAGTCAGGGGTTAGGATTAGTGTTTCTGTTTTATACATCTTACCTTTCAAAACCCTTTCCATTTACTCATAAAGGAGGTTGCCAACATTTTTTTTGCTATTGAAAGGATTAAGACCAGGTTATTTCCATCCTAAAAGTGTGATTAAATATATTTGTGGTAAGTAAATAAGAAGCCAAAAGAGCCAACTGTAATAGTCTGTAATATAATGCTATAGACTACTTTATGGGGTATATTTATAGGGAAGTTATTATAAGATTAGAAAGTATAGTGTTTACATTTAATTGTACTTTCCACAATGCAAGTTTTCATAAAGAAGTATACCTCTAAAATTGGCAAATAAATTAAATCAACATGCTCATACGTAGTGTATATTTGGTCTAGAGGTTACCATACAGTACTGCAGGATCTATCCTGGCCAGCACTGTCCAACCACAGGCATGAGTAACAGTGGAAATCCAAGCCACTCTTAGCTTATTGAAGATGCCTGGGGGTTGAGTGCTCTCAGTAGCCGTGTGTGAATTAGCTGAAGACACTCCTGAAGTATTTGTGGTTCAAAAATCTCTTTCATGTAAGCACCCAAGAAGCACTTTCCTAAGAACACTCTCACAGACTGAAACGAGCTGCACAGAGTTTTAGACTGGTACATCAAAGAATCGGCTTGGCTTAACATTTTACAGTTTGACTCCCTGTCCCCCATTCCCTCGCAAAGCAGCTAAAGCAGACTGTGTTGCATTTTTAGAATTCTGGAAGCTACAGTATCATATGATGCTCAGCAAAGAGAAAAATAAGAGTTTAATCCTTCTTTTATGCAGTTTTAATCTTTGGGGTAACCTAAGGAAGTATAAAATCAAGACTCATTCTTTATATAATGATATAAAGAAAGCTAAGTTCTACATTGTCCTTAGTTCTCTTCTGTTATGTTCTGTGCTGATACTTTGTTTTGTTTGGGGACATGGTCTTACTATGTAACTCTGACTGGCCTAGAACTCACAGAGATCCAACTTGTTCTGCCTCTGGTGCTGAGATTAAAGTCCTGTGCACCATGCTCCACTCCATTAGTTAAAATTTTTATGTCAAATTCCACAATAGAACTTGCACCTAGTTCTGACGTGCAAACTCTAGACCATCAGCATAGTTAGTGTTCAACTGTCATCTTGCAGGTCATAGGTGAGAGGGTCCACATCTGTCACACACGTATAGGGGTATGAAGTGGCCCATATGATCCAGCCAAGCTCCTTACAAGAACATTAAAACAGTCTGGGTTTTCACATCTGGAATATATGATGGAAGGAATAAAAAAGGTAACATAGAGGAAAGTGCCAAAACCAATACATCCATGTTCCTGCTTAAATCTCATGAAAAGAGGAAACAAGAACAGTGGAGAGCAGTCATGATAAGAGGAAAATAAAAGGTCTGCTTTGTTTTCTGATGCAGAAAGGAAGCCTAGGCTGGTCCCCTCCAGTGGAGCTTCTCCTTCCTCTGCATAGCAAATTCTGAGATTAGCAGCATGAACTCCCTGATGTCAGTTCTTGATGTTTTAGGGTAATCTGTCTCTGATTTCTACAATGTATTATATTATAGGTACTGTCTTAGATAGTAGTCTAATCATATTAGTATATCTTCCTATTTTGGAGACTGAGTCAGGAGAAACAAGAAAATGCAAGAAAACATTATTCAGTTAATATCTCTAACCCCTCAGATTCTTAAGCCTTTTGTGCAAATAGTAGACTCTTCTTAGGCAAGTACTTTCTGAGTGTATCACTTCTCAAAGCTATTATGTCTTTGCATGTTAAGATATAGAACATGTAATGAAGATGTAGATCAGTGATAAACTTCTTGTCTTGCATGTAGAGGGTTCTAGGTTTGATCTCCAGGACCACAAAAAAAAGAGAAAAAAAACAAAGATAATCGAGAAAGATTGTTTCCTTCTCTTTCTGTGACTAACATTCTGTGCTTAAGTTTCTGCATATAATTCACACAGAACACACTGGGAAACAAGGTATAAATTCATACTCACACTACAATCTGCATACCAAGTGGCCAAAAGAAAAAGGTCAAAGTACTGGACTTATGTTTTGGAAATTTTCAAGAACTCATTTCAATATGGAAATATGAAAGTCCTTAATTGTCTCTTATAGGAGAGATTGTGAAAAGGGAGAGGACAGAGGAAGATTTTCTTGGGAGAGATAGAAGTGAAATTCAAATCTCATGGTTGTCTAGAGAAGAATGTGCTTCTTTAGAAATTTGCTCATAGAAAGTATGAGTCTTAGACTCAGATAGAGTCATAAGAAGAAAGACTGCTCATCTTCAGTCCTTCCACAGCCTTCAGAAACTAGTAAGAAATATGATCAGGCTTGGCCAAATTGTAACAGGTGTTTAGTGTTAGCTAAACATTATTTGAATTTTATTTCATGTGGAAAATATGAAATCCAAGGATATAGGCCCTGGATAGGACTCTGTATTCTAACTAAATTCTCAAAATGTCTTAAATGTTATAGCTCCTGGAAACATTGCCTCCAGGCTCTCAATATGCTATTTGTAGTCCCATGTGTCTGGAAATAGAGTATTTCTAAAGTTTTTGAACTTGAAATTAAGCAAATTTCTAATTTTAAAGTATATATTCTCTTGCTGTTTCAAAAGATCAATCGCAATGCTCTTTTTCCTTCTTCTATTCACTCATCTGCTCCTCTCTATTTCAAAGCACAGCTCATCACTGATTGTACAAATACTTACAAGCAAAGTCCATTTTTAGTAGGTAATGAAGTGTAAGGATGAAGCTTAAATGATGCAATGTGCCCTGTGTCTACCCTTACATAAATAAATAAGGACCATTTGTTTAATTTCATTTCAATACACACTGATGCAAGGGAATGTTCTATTTCTTTTGGCAGCAATAAAAATATTCTAAGTATATAGCAACATCTTTTAAATGTTGAAATATAGCTTTCATTTGTCCTTTATTCCAAAATAACTATACATGAGACATGCTGGATACTTTTGAGATTTTGTTAAAAATGAACAGGCTTAACCTTCTCTGACATGTTCTGATCAGTAAGGCAGACAGTAAAGAGGCTTATGATCATGATATTCCATGTGTGAGTCCTCCATATGTGTGATTCAAAGCTTACTTATAGATGTGGAGAGTTCATCCATCCCCACAGATTCCTTAGGGGCTTCTTAAAAAGAGCATTGGGGGAAAAACTCAAAGAACTCAGGGAAGCACATTAGAGCACTGTGGTCATTGGAGTAGTTCAAGAAAGAAAGTGAGGGAAGAAACTAGCCAACACAAAACTGGACTTCATACTTAGTTCATACACTCTGCAGAGCCTTCTTTCAGCTGTGTGCTTCTATAACTATCAGAAACCACTGTTATATTACAGGTCAGTGATGGAATCATATTTAACCCTAAAACTTCTGAGAGTTCAATGTTTATTTACAACCTTGGTAGGACAATATAACCTTGGTGGACAGGGCAGAAGAAACATTATTGAACTATTAATATTTGTAAATTTCAAAAAAAAATGTTTTGGTTATCTTCACTCTTGAGGATCCATCTCTCCAAAATAAGCTTTTATAATTTCAGTTGCCAAAATAGACTACATTATGTTGCTGTGCAATGCTCCTTAGGATGTATTAAGAGAGCTCGAAGCCTGGCCAAGGAGACAAATGGAAAATTATCCACAGAATTTCTTGCTCTAACTAGTCAATTTTGATGAAGATACACATGGTATGTACTCCCTTATAAGTAGGTATTAACCATAAAGTACCAGATAACCATGCAACAATCTACAGACCCAAAGAGGCTAAATAACAAGGATGGCCCAAGGGAGGATACTTGAATCTCACTTAGAAAGGGAAATAAATAGACATCAGATGTGGAGGGAAGGAGGGATATGGGAAAGGGGATAAGGAGGAGAACAGGGATGGAGATCAGGGGAAAGGGGAAAGGGAGCTATAAAGAGGGTTGGGTGAGAGAATGGGGCATCTCAGGGACAACCAGATCTGGGATAGGGCAGGTTCCCAGGAATCTATGTGGTTGAACCTAGCTGGGACTCCTAGCAGCTGGGGATACAGAGACTGAAGGGGCCACCTCATGTAGCCAAGCAGAAATTTCCTTGGAAGGTAGAGGACATCAACCCACCCACAAAACCTTTGACCCAAAATTTGTTCTACAAGATACGCAGGGAAAGAAGATGGAGCAGAGTTTGAGGGAATAGTCAACCAATGACTAGCCCAACTGAGACCCATCCCATGGGAGAGAGCCAAACAACCCTTGACCCTACTAGTGATATGCTGCTATGCTTGCAGACAGGAGCCTAGAACAACTGTCTTCTGAGAGTCTTCATCCAGCAGCTGATAGAAACAGATATAAAGACCCAAATATTGAGCAGAGCTTGTGAGACGCATGTAAGAGTGGGGAGGTAGAGGATTAGTAGAGACAGAGGAGTCTAGGATAACATAAAAAGAGTTAACTTACCTGAGGCCATGGGAATCACAGAAACTAAACCACTAACCAAAGAACATGCATGAGCTGGATCTAGGCTTCCTACCCTTTTGTAGTAAATGTGGCTCCTCTAACAACTGGAGTGTGTGTGTATAAGAGAGAGGCTGTTGCCTGCCATTGGTTATCACTCTGATAGCTGAGCTGCCTTGTCTGGTATCAGTGGGAAAGGAGAGGATGTGATTAGTTCCTCTGTGACTTAATGTGCCAGGGCAGATTGGTACCCATGGAGGGTACCCTTTGACAAGAAGGGGAGGGGTCAATGGAGGGAAGATCATATGATGGTATGACAGAAAGAGAGGATGGAAGGAGCTTGAATTAGGATGTAAAGAGAATAAATAAATTTTTAAAAATGAAAACATAAGGCTGTTAATTTTAGAGACAAAACTGAATCTAGGAAAATATTTTTTTTTAAAAAAAAAAATCTCATTGAACATCATAGTCTGAGGTTTAAAGTCTCACACACATACCACTAGGTTATTTTTAGCTTTTATCAAGTAATCCCCATCTTGCCATACTAACTCTCCCATGTATTCATTTGCATACGTATTTACCTTAGTGTTACTGCATAACGAGTACATTGAGATATGATAAAGTAGTTGATAACATTGATTAAGAAAATTTTAGTATAATCCAACTTTTTGAATTCCTAAAAGCACTTAAATTAAGCTGATGTAATTTGAGGGAAAAAGAACATTCTGTAATAAAAAAAAATTATGCCTTTCTAAGAACCCACTTGCCAGATGTTGGGTATTGAGATATCCCAAAGGGATACTGGTAAAATACGATGAAATAACTTACACACAAAAATCTCAGAAATTCCGTACACGTTACAAGTATGAGTATTGCAAAACATGGGCAAATGTGGTTTATCATCAGACACTGAAGGCCTACAATAACTTTGTTTAGAAATTGTGGTTTAAGATAAAAAAAATTAAAATTAATTACAAACTATTACTAGGAATGTGTTACTGCAGGAATTGTACCAATAACTTAAATATCAGGTGAGACAATAAGCTGTTCAGTCTATAAATGAAGCCCAGGAAAGGTAGAGGGAGCAGGGGGAGGGGTGGAAGAGTAAATGGTGGTTCTGGAGGGTGAGGGAGAAAAGAGAGAGGAGAATTAACAAAATCTAACTTTGTCTGTAAATTCCACAATGATATCTAATAGTGTTTACATACATGTACTTTTAAAAATAAAGTAGAGAACAGTGAACAAATAAAGGCCACATGAGACATGGGGAAATAGCTTCATTGGTAAGATGCTTGCTGTACAAACACAAACACATGAGTTCAACCCCAAGCACTCAAATAAAAATCCATATGTGTTGATCCAGCTTGAGATCTCAGTTCTGGGAGGCAGAGAGAGGAAGAGCCAGACCAAATCTAAGAACTCCAGATCTGAGGAACCTTGTCACAAAAAGAAAAACTCCCCAAAACAAAGCAAAACAATAAAACAAACTGAAAAAAAAATAACCAAGAACTGTGTGATGGTCATTCTCAATTGTCAACTTGAAGAGAGCTAGAATCTTCCAGCTGGATGGAGACAGGCTTCTAGAAATCTAGACATCCATGGAGGAATTGTCCTGATCATGTTATTTGAGGTGGGAAAGAAAGTACTGCATACACACACACACACACACACACACACACACACACACACACACAAATGAGTGGTACCATTTCTTGGATAACGATCTAGAGCTGTATAAAAAAAAAAGGAGAAAGTGGGCTGAGCAAAAGAATTTCTAGATCTTTGCTCCTTGAGTGTTAGATGCAATGTGACAAGTTGCCCCAAGCTCCTGCTATGACAGTCTGGACCCTTGAAATGTGACCCCAAACAGGGCCTTGCTTCTTTAAGTTGCTTTTTTAGAGTGTTTAATCACAGAAACTAATGAAAATAACTGAGATATATACAATATGATGTCAGCACGAGGATACGTGATGTTGTCCTCTGCTTTCCACACACATGTGCATACACATGCATATGCACCTGCACACACATGCACAAACAAACAAAAATAACTAAATGTTACATGTTCTGACTGTCAGCCAGCTGTCAGTAGACAGATGGTTGTTATTAGTGATGTAAAAACTTGTTCATTCTCTGTGTCTCTCTGTTGCTTTCTCTGTCTATCTATATGTATGTTGTATATATATATGTATGTAAACATATATGTGTGTTGTATATATACATATTACATATACATACATGTGTAGATGCATGCGTATATATGTGTATTCACTCACACATACATGTATTTATCATGGGACAGACACATTTATACATAACCATTAGAAGTTACATACTTGTTTTCACTTGGTTTGGACAGTTTTTTACTCAAATGGTATTTCAATTTTATCAATTCTTGTGGTGATTGGTTGGCGTTTTTAAGATATGGACATAGCCAGCATGTGAGTTCACTGTCTATGAACAATGGTGCCTTTATCAAAGAGATTACTGTTTAACACTAGTCAGGTGGGAGGTCAATGCTTTCTTAGTCTACCAAACAGGAAATCTGTCTTTAGAAGTGGACACTGCTGTTTTAGAATGGAAATCTTTTCCAACATCTTATACTTCTCACCCTCATGTGTCTCTATTAGGTAAACAAGAGCCACAGAAAACAACACACTCTGGCTTACTCTGCACAGTGACCTTGTCTGGGCCAAGTACATCAAAGTGCCCAACACTAACTCACTCCTGCTTGTTTATAGAAGTTGTGTCTGTGTATATTTAATACTTTGTCATTAGCCAAATAAAAGCAAGCTCCTCTCTTCTGGGAGTGTGCTGAGAACATGTCTAGGTCCAGATGGATTTTGCTGATTCTTGGGAAGTCCTGAAGTTCAGCGCAGAAAAATTGGACTCCTCCTGATCCTGATTTCTTTGGTGTTTTAATTTCATCTCCTATTGGGCAGCTTTTTGTTTTATGTCACTGGGCAGATGGCCATTGGCTCCTCTACTGTTTTTTCTTGGAAGTTTCTTCAAATGGCTGCAGATTATTTCAATGAACTTCTTTTTTTATCATGCTCCCTTCACTTAATTTGGTATTTGGAGGGTTCCAAGTCAAACAAAAATCTCAAGCAGAATGCTTAAGAGGGGAAAACCTTGAATTCAAATCAGCAGGACTTAAAAGCAACACTCAGTGCCAGGAACTTTCCCAGACCAGCCCTGTGATGGGCAACTCTGACACTACCTGTCAATGTTTGCTTCTCCAGAGGTTCCCAGGAACTACTCCAGCTTACTGAGCCTCTGGTTTTAGCCAAGAGCCTGAGTAACTAGATATCTCTGATGAGATGTAGATGCCCTCCTGAAAGCCCCTTGCTGGGTCTTGGCAGAAGCAGGAGGGCAGCCCCAAAGAGGAATTACACTGGCGAAGACTTCTGAATTCTCTCTTTGTGAAATCCCATCTCCTTTGTTGCTTGCTTCTGGCAAACTGAGAACATCCTGAGAATGGGTCAAGGGTCTTGCAAAGGAATCCCTGCTGGCAAGATTAAATCACAGTTCCAAAAGCCAACCGCAACATTTTTCCATGTTAGACTAGGACGTTATGACAACTGGGTACTGAGGTGACCACATGACAGGAATGGGAGATGGGAAAGTACTTTCCCAAAGCAAAGTACATCCTACCAGGTGTTAGATTTTAGACCTACCTAAAGTTCATGATCCTTCATTGAGCATCTCAAAATTTTCTTGCACTTTGTCTATTATTCCTTGTAAATATTACATGCATATTTATTTGTATGTGTACATATCATGATATTAAGAAGAAATATTTCTCTATTTTAGACTTGTCTCACCTATGAGTCTTTCTATCAAGTATGATACATCCACAGAACATACCACATCATGTCTGAGTAACTCAGCATAGTGACCTCACAAACAGATGATTAGGAATCTTAATAAGACTTGGGGCTTGATTATAACAGTAATTTTGGTGCATATTATTGGTTCCACTATTTACTTACCTCTACATACTTAAGTGGACAAGAGAACTGCTAACTTGATGGTTCAGAGAGAATAAAATATAACTTAAAATTTAATTTTTATATGTGAAATGCAAGGAACATCAATGGAATATACATTAAAAATAGAATTTTGGCATAGTTTACTCAACTTTTGCTTCCCTATATTTTATTCATGTCTTTCAACAAAGCAGATAAAACAACACAGGAGGTTTATGTGAATATTAAGTGTTGTTTAAGAGCATCCGCATCAAGGTTAAGCACATTTGACTGTTATATTTGTCACAATGTGATCTGTTGTGATTGTCCATGAGTTGAAATGGGCACCATATTTCCAGTTATTATGGATGAGCTTCACAACAAAAAGTTAGCACAGATCTGACAAATGCTTTGCAAGGATGTTAGCTCTTTGGGAAACATGATCCTATTGTATAATTCACCATTGCATGTGGTACAAACTCTCCTATCATGACAGATTTCTAGCTACCAATTGATGTCACTAAACACAGACTGAGGAAAAGATGTACATCATTGGCTCCTGTGATTCTAATCATATTGATACTTGGAATTGAGAGTCATCTTAGGAAGAACCTACCCTAATCCTCTCATATTTGGAAGGAAGATATGAGTCTTTGAGACTTATTTAAAGGCAAATAAGAATAGTCAACCTGGAAATTGATACTCTATTTTTTTCTTATTCAGGACTTTTTTCACATTAAAGTTTAGCATGCAAATCTGTGAATACTGGTTGAGACCACAAAGTACAAAACAAACCAATAGATTTTAATATAGCAAAATATATTTTAATACTAACAATAACAACATTAGACAGTAATTGATTATATTTTAAAAATAAGTATATAAGATAATATATTGATACAGAAAGCAGTATATACTGAAAGGTTATCTTTATTTTTCTCTCTTTGAAGTGATTTGAGTGAGAATAACCACTGTAGGATCATATGTTTGTATGTTTGCACCTCTATTGGTAGAACTGTTTGGGGATGATTAAGAGCTGTTGCCTTGTTAGAGGACATGTATCGCTGGGGCCAGCTTTGAACCTGCAAAAATCCCATATCATTCCCAATTAGCTCTCTCTGCCTTGTGCTAATAGATCAAGAGATAATCTCTCAGTTGCTCAAGGGCCATGCCTTCCTTCTTGCTGCCATGTTCCCTGACATGATGGTCATGGACCCTAATCCTCAACCCAACAACTTTTATAAGAGAAAGTATTTATAATTGGGATTTGCTTACAATTTCAGATGTTTCGCCCATTAACATCATTGCAAAGATCATTATAGAACACAGGCAGATCTAGTGCTGAAGAATTAGCTGAGTACTATATACTACAGGTACCAAGAAAAGAAAGATACAAAAACCTGGCTTAGGATTTTGAACCTTTGAAGGTCCACCTCCAGTGACTAAATTACTCCAATAAGGTCACACCTCCTAATCTTTTTAAATAGTGACACTCCATGTTGACTAGGCATTTAAATATGTAAGTCTATGGAGACCACTCTTATTCCAACCACCATACCCTCTCACACTGTAAACTTCAAATAAACTAATTCATTAAGTTGCCTTGGTCATGGTGTCTTATCACAGCAATAGAAAATTAAATAAAACATTATTGTCCTTACTTCTTCACATCATGGTCATTGAGATTTAGTTTTAAATATGTACTATCTGGAAACTAGTTACTATCTAAGGATGCAAGTTCCATATTCCTTCATGATGGATCACTGTGTACCACCAGGAATTTTGTTATTGTTGACCATGTCAGTTTAGAACACCTCATACTTTGTGACCCTCCAGAGGTCAAAAACTAACGCAGACATCAACCTCACACTTGATCTACAGCAATGGTACTCAAAATACAGTTTGTATACTCAAGAAAGACATCTAAAAACTCAAAATCCTTTCTTACATTAAAATTCAGATGTTATTTGCCCTTTGTATTGTGTTGATACTTTCTTCGATAGTAGAAAAGCTGAAATAGATTAAGCTGTTTTTGTTTTACAGTGAATCAAGTCATTGTCAGTCCTTAATATCAGTCATCATTCTTCACCAGCACAAAATTAAAGTTTAAAAAAATAAAAAGAATATGTCTTCTTTTAGCAATGTTGTTGGGTTAATTTCCTAAGCATGGCCTGAGGACACATAGTCAGAGAGCAAAGAAGCCAGAAGAGAAGTCCAGTAAGCATTAGACTCATGATTGTCTAAGCCAGGAAGAGTGATTCAAAGAAGAATTATTTGAACTAGGTGGGTAGTGAATTGAGACTATGAGAGGTATACTACATGCTCAACATAAGCAGAGCAGAAGGCAAGCCTGAAAAATTAAGTATCCTTAATTTAATCACAATATACTTCAACTGAGGATTTGGATACCCAAAACACATGCACTGTTGAAACTAGTACCATATTTAATGTCATAGTAACCTTCATACACCATATCATACTTCAAGAATTGGGGAAACAAATAGGTACTACCAAAACTATCTATGTCAGTCAGAATTATTCAAAATCTCATACACTGGGGAGCTCTTGTTAATCCAACCTTCTCTAAGACACCCAGACATTCTGAAAGCAACTCAACCGGAACAGATGCCTAAGTAAAGCAATTCAATCATCAAACTTTCAAGAGACAGTATTATACTAGCAGAGAAAAACAGAGGTTTGTTCATAAAGAGTTGGAATGATCTGTTTTGGGGAAAGGAGCCTGAAACTTCTTTTTAAAGTAGAATTGCCTATCAAGGATGGGGTTTCACATTAAGTTGTTTAGTGGGAAGCATTATAGGAACTGAGGAGAAGGTGGGTGGGAGTGGGTGTTTCCCACAGGCCTTACATAGCACCTCATCTTTCTATAATTTAAATGAGATTTTCAGAAGGGGGCAATTTAGGCCATCAGTAATGGATACTGTTCACTCATACTTGCTGTTAAGAAGGAACAAAGAACACTCCCATTGCACATGTGGTATCATAATGAAGGGTGTCAATGACCTCTAGGAAAAGACACCCACAATGGCTTGTTTGAGGAGTTGGATATGGCACACCACAGCAGGAGTCAGAAGTCTGGAATGTAATGTTCAACTTTTTATTTGGTCTTGTTATAGTATTGTGTTGTGTGTTTCAGTGTACAGGTATCCAATTGTGTCCACGGACACATAAACACATATGTAGAAGTCAGAGGTAAACCTGGGGTGGTATCATTCAAAAGACATCTGTTATATTTTTAGACTAAGTCTCATATTGGGACCTTTGGCTTACCAATAAGACTATAATGGCTAATTATAAATTCTTGGGCTCCTCCTTTCTCTTTGTCTCCCTGTACCATGTTGGTCCTAATGATCAAACTCAACATGCTAGTTGTTAAATACTTTGACTGTAAGTATAAGGTGTAAGTATATCTTACTGGTCCCTACTGTTACAATTTCAATGGGTATTTGTTGATTATTTTAAGAATTATTTATCAGATATAGTTGTGATTTGTGTGAGTTATCTCCCAAATGAGCTCACATATTCCAAGACTGAATAAGGAAAGGGGCATGATACCGAATGAAGATTCTGAGTATCCATCATTGATACAAAGATACCCTACATGTTTGGTTTTGTTTGCTCTGATACTTATAGTGATATGACATGGGAGTTGCCAAAGTATTAGGATAACTTCATCTGTTGAGCTTATTGGTAAGCCATTATTGATAAAATGAACCTCACCGAATGTTGACGTTTATCTTCATGTGTATATTGAAAACCTTAAGGTTCCAAAACTCTCAAATGCATTATTCTTAAGCCAAAATATCATGTGATACATAGTGATCACTTGAAGAAATGGTAATTTTACCATTAGTTAATGTTTCACAGTCTTAAGGAGGGATAAAGTTTTGATAAAAACACTTAACTAGAAAATGGTAGAAAAATTTCAAGTGTAGATGTCTACCACTGATACTCAAAGATGATTCCATGTACCATTATAATCATTATAATTGAAATTCTTCTTTAGGTTTTCCTCATTAAACACAAACTAAATTTCTATCTTTTACAGAACAGTAAAAATATCCCATAATTTAAATTCTTTTAAAAATTTTGTTCTTGGGTCGTTCTTCCTGTATTCCAAACTTCTGGGCTAATAACCACTTATCAAAGAATGCATACCATGTGTGATCTTTTGTGATTGGGTTACCTCACTCAGGATGATACTCTCCAGATCATCAATAGGAGTAAAGGACCTCGGCCTTGTGAAGGTTCTGTGCCCCAGTGTAGGGGAATGCCAGGGCCAATAAGTGGGAGAGGGTGGGGTGACAGGCATTGGGAGGGGGGAGGCAAAAGGGGTTTGTTCTTGTTGTTTTTGTTTGTTTGTTTGTTTGTTTGTTTGTTTTGGAGGGGAAAATGGGAAAGGGAAAATGTACATCTAAATAAAGAAAATACCTAATTAAAAAAAATTTTTTGTTCTTTTAAGGAACATTCATGGAATGGTAAGGATTATTTTTCTATGTACCAACATAACATGATATAATTGTTAGTAATATATATATTTTTTAATGTTTCTTTTTACTTTATACAAATGAGATGCTTTTTTACTTTTGAGGGCAGAGCTTCCCTGTGTAGCTGCGGCTGTTGTTCAGCTCACTGTGTAGCCAGGAATGCCTAAACTCACTGCGGGGATTCTCCTGCCTCAGGCTTCCTGGTGTGGGATTGCAGGTATAATGATCACATGTGGCTACAAAATGTAAGTTTATCAATATAAATTTATTTGTATTTTGAAGCCTAGTTTCTAGAAACATTAACTGCATGGGAACCATAATTGCTAAGAAAAAAAATACCACCAACTATGGTAAAATTTCCTGAAAGAAAACATGATACAAAATATGCTGGCCAATGACCAACATGCTGGAGAAGTAAGAAGTTCTATTTTGTAAAACAAACAAAGCAAAGCGCTTTCTGAATCTCTCTCTCCTCAAGCATATTAGTCCTATTGTCACTTGAATAAGCCAACTTCATGACTAAATTTCCTTTTCAAAAATCTGATAGACTCTTTATAGCATATAGAATTCTCAATGCCACTCTTGCAATCTGTTCAGAAACAGAGCCAATATCCTTCTGCTTCAGGGCAGGATTTGGTAGAGCACCTCCAGTAAGGAGCTGAAAAACTGCTAACCATTTGTTAATTTTCCTGCTGTGAAAAACTTTCTGCATATTATGGCTCAAATTACTACTAATGGGCACCTGTAGGTGTTTTCATCCATGTAATAGTTGCTTTCCTTGTGACCATGACAATATAACTCTTGGAACGAACAACTAAAGGGAGAGGACTTATTTTGGCTGATACTTTGGAGACACATCCCAAAAGGCTTTTGTGACAGGTTAATGAGGCAGCCCCCCATATTGAAGACATACTATAGAAGCAGAGATGAATGTTGGGGCTTTGCTTGTTTTCTTTATTTACTTGGGAATCATGATTCATGTGATAATGCCACCTGAATTTAGGATGAGTCTCCTCTCCTCAGTTAGACCTCTCTGGAAAGTCTCTCCTCAGTTAGACCTCTCTGGAAAGTCCATTACAGACATGCCTGAAGGAAATGAAGGAGAGGGGCTTAGTGGCTAAAGCATTTACTACAAAATTACACAGACTTGTGCCTGAGGCCAAATTCCCAGAATCCACCTGAAGCCAGGAACACTACCTACCAAGCATTTACAATCCCAGTGCTTCTATTCCAATCTGGGACTTGGAGAGCAGGATGAGATTTCTCTGAAAGCTCTAGGGCCAGCTACATTGGAGCAGGCAGTGGAGAACAACAAAACGAGATCTCAAACAGGGTAGAAGATAGAGACTAATATGCAAGACTGACATCTGGCCTCCACATTTATCATAACAACAATGTATACAAATACACACCAGTAAGTACATATAAGTATACACATTAGAAAACACATACATAAAATGTAAGGGTGAAGATGAACTGTTACATGAAATACTAAAGTAGTTCTGTTTAAGGTATTTAAAGTTACTATGCACTCTGGTTAAGAAAAGTTTTCCATTTTGTCTATATTTGATTTGCTGATTTGAGTCAAAGTAGGTGCTTACACAATGGCAATGCATCCATTCCCAGCATTACAAATAGACCCTAGGAGTTCAGATGAGCTTAGTGGAACCACTTCCTCTTAGTCATGACAACTCAGCTCCATGATCGCATAACCTTGTGCTATCAAAAATGAAGAATGTGTTTCTAGAAAGCTGTACTGGTTTAACATCATCATCATCATCATCATCATCATCATCATCATCATCATCATCGTCTTCCTTGTTATCACTATTATTATTTTGGTCAACTTGACA